>JAMKCH010085431.1:0-151993 GCA_023653785.1 Ophioderma brevispina
AAGTCTCACTGCCAAAAAGAGCCAGCTGATGACGCATCTTTTAGAGTGAGATCCACGCAAAATAAAATTGAACATAATAACTCTAAAAGGAAAGAGTGGAACTAGATAACTCTACTCTTTTTAGAGTGAACTAGTCACTCTTTAGAGAGTTTGTGATTCTTTAGGAATTTGGTTTGTTGGTGAGTATATTGTATGTGTATGTCATAATTCATACATCTGACTGAATGAATATTGTGGCGCTCAATTTGCATGATTCAGTGAGACATGCCTGATTGTGGGCATGCATGACGTGTAAAATCACGGTAATGCTGCCCGTGACATGCATGATTTGTGCGTTTTCGTAGATGTGTAAGCCTAGCCTGTCCTGGAGCCTGGCGCGACTACCGTATGCACGATTATAATACAGTAAATAACATTTAATGCTTCTCCACACTTTTTCTGTACATGCTATGAACTGTGACCGACACATACAATATACTCACCACCCGTGAAGATATCTATGATTCTCCTTCCCTAATTTCAACTTCGTTCAAACCGTTTGCTGACGGTCTCACTTAACTCGTGCCGCCTGTTGTTCGAAAATACAACGCGATTTGCGGCATGTCTGATTGCTATTAAGTTCACGCTCAAACCGAAAAAGATGAGCATTTTCTCACCTTTTAGAGCTAAAATCCGGTCGATAAATTCGAGTGGGCTTCAACTCAACTCCTAAAACAAAAAAAACAAAAAAAAAAACCGAAGAAAGTGGCCTTTTGAGCCACTCGGTAAGAGGGTGAGCTCTGTTAACCGCGCGTGAAGGTGTCGGGTTGCATTTTCTCTCTCTTTTTAAAGAGCTAAAGCACTCGATTAGAGTTAATTTTAAAATAACCAACTCGAAATTCAGAGTGATTTTTCCTCTTCATTTAAGAGAGTACCTTTTAATCTCTTTTAGTATTTTATCCACACACACTTAGGTGGTCAATTTTTTGGGAATCCGCGATAGGTATCAAAATAAGCAAAATATAATCGTAAGTGTGAGTGCAATGCTGCCATGTGATACATTTGTGTGCTGGCCAACATTGAATATCTGAGTTTATCATTTCCTCCTATGAGTCAGTGGCTCTGAAATTCTAATAGTATGTTTGATGAGAATTTCTGTCTCTCTGACAAATGGCAGCAACTGCATTTACAACCTTCTTGCATTCACATGACAAATATATCATTTGTTGGGATAGAAATTCTCTAGAAAAGGCTTTGACTGAAATGTCACTACTTTGAGGAAATCCACCAGGATGAAACTAACTTTGAAGGCATTGGTCAAATGCCCACATTTGTACAATGAATGGTAAAAGCATCAAATTTGGCACAAATTGTGGAACTTTGCTGTTGAAGCCAATAATGAGGCAAGAAGCTATAGAACCTATTTACAGATCTACCAAGAATTACTGTCAGTCAAAGGTCATTAGGGATCAACATTTAAAACAGGCTACATTTTTTTTCATTTTTTAGAAAGGCATCTCATTATTTTTATCTACAATGATCAAAATGGTGAATTGGTTTAATAGATCAAAAGACCTTTTTACAGGTGTCAATTTGAAAGTGATCTACTTGACCTTTGAAAATATATACTTACAGTTTTGTTATGACCCATACCCAATGATTTCAATATACATATCAACCAGGGTGCACCAGGGGAAAATCATAGGAGGGCAAAAATCATAGGAGGGGTGAACATTACATGAATTACCTCATATAGGTAAAAAAACCTAATTTTTTACAGAATTATTGCTTACCCCGTTGTTTTCTCCTCCTTTCCTTCCGATTTGAAACTCTAATGGGGGGTGACCCCTTGCCACCCTCTGGCAATGCCCCTGATGTCAACCACTTCACATTCACACATTTGATGCTAAAAAGGGGTCAAGACAACCAACTAGAACATGTATATTATACATTTCTAATGCCTACGTTTACCTTGGGTTGATCATCTTGGTCAGACATGAAATTAGAAATTTTTGAGAACAGCTTCGTGAGTATATTCTCTGCATATTGAACTGTGATCAGTGCCAAATTTGTGCTTTAACCACAATTGTGGTTTTCATAACCAACTGCTACAACTGATCCCATATCTTTAATACAATTACACTAATTCCATGTATACCAAAAACCATGCTACAGTACTTGCTTTATGTCCCTTTTTAACAAAAATCCCTAATTTGCACACCACAACACTGTTTAATGAAATATACAAACTAAATAAATCCACTGCAATTCTTGCTCTTATCTTGATGCAAATTGTTTATTTTTGATGAAGATTTTAAAATGCCACACCATGATTCTAATACCATAAACAACACACAATCCTTGTGATTGATATTCATTCCGTTCACCTATCAGTCTTAATATACTTTTGCCGAACCCTGACATTACAATTTTTTCTGGGCCGGCCTGTAAGAGAATCGTATCTTACATCTTATAAGAATATTGAAAACCACTGCTGAGTGAACTCGACTACACGATATTATATTCCAACAATACCTGCACAAATTGGTTACGGCATTCTAAACCCAAAGGCACTTTTTCCTTTATATTTTTAATAGTCAAGATTGCATAGGTCTAATATAAATTTCCTTTGTTAAAATGGTGGGTAGTTTATATGGATTTATTGAGTGTGTGGTGTTTAATAATAATAATAAATAGTTCTATCCGGCGCAAAATCTTAAAGAACTCGAAGCGCCATAGCAGCATCCACACCAACAAATCAAACAAAACAGCTATGAGCTATGAAAAGATTGACGAAAAAGGTGAGTTTTAAGCTGACTTTGAAGTCTTCTGGAATTTGGGGATACTACGAATGCTGTTTGGAGTGATTTCGGCAAACAGCTGACGGGCAAGCGAATGAAATGAGGCGTAAATCGAAGAACCAGGCGTGATTAAAGGTTGACGCCTTGGAAGTTTCAAAAATAACTTTTCAGATGATGAGAGGAGTGAACGTGATGGTTTGGTGACGTGGAAAGCACAGATGACAAATATAACGGAAGGTACCTTCGAAATGCTTGAAGGCCAAAACGGCCAGTTTGAATTTATGCAAATGCCAACGGGTATCCCAGTGAAGCTCAACAGCAAAGGTGTCATATGGTCATGTTTTCGTTTCTTGAGAATTATGCGAGCAGCATCAATTTTGGATACTTTGTTAAACGTTGTTATTTGGTCGGAGTTGATAACGCATATAAAATGGAATTACAAACATCAAGGCGTGAGATGATGATCGAATTAACCAGAATCGAGGTTGGCTTTTTTCAGATAGGTAATGTCTAATACATCCAATCGGTCTTAAAGATAAATATGCAGAACGGCAGATTTCACTACTATGTTCAGACATGGAGAAGGATTGATCAAAGTCGAACACCAGATACTTGATACAGAATTTTGAAAAATGATGTCACAGTCCAAAATCCGTATAGTATTACTCTCAAGCTGGTTAATAGTGCGAGAAGCCGTATCCCAACGTTCATCACCTCCTTCTGTCAGGTATTAAGCATAAGGCTTTTACTCTTCCATACCACCGCAAAATGGCACTATAGCAATCTTGAATAGGTCTGGCCTTAGTTGACAACAAATCTCTCAGGCGCCCCGAATAATGAAATCTGAGTATCATCGGCGTAAGCTTGGTGAACGAACAATTGTACAGGGGGCTGATTGGATACATCAGAGAGGCGATTGTATATATAACAAACATAAAATCACGGGCCCGAGTCCGAGGCCCTGTGGGAACCCCTACAAAATCGGACCGCTATTTGGAGAGCATTACGCGCTCGAGCTATAACTAGCTTATAAGCGCTGGGAAACATATGAGGTGAACCATGAAAGTACATTTTCCTTCTTTGATACCAAAACTCACTTCGAGATGCTTGAGGAGAACAGAATGGTCAAGCGTGTCGAACGCACACTGAGGTCAAGGAGTGAAATAAGTCAGACTAACTTCTCGTCAGATTTGGTCAACAATTTGTCAATGACACTCGAATTGCGGCTCCACCTATGACTCCTTTCTATACACGTCTGATTGGTTAGCTTCACTAAGGCTTATGATCTAAAAGTGTTTCTGTAATTGGGCTAAGAACACTTTTTCAAGTATTTGGAAAGAAATGAGAGGTTTGAAATTGGTCTGTAGATTTTAAGGATGTTGGCGCTCAAGTCCAGTTTCTTTAAAATGGGAACAATGAATGCGTGTTTAAGTTGGGAGAAGGAAGACAGAACCAGGATACAAGGGAATCGTTAATAATACGAGTTTGAGAGGAACTGGCAGATCGTCGGTCACACTCCTTGGACCAGTTCAAGTTGGCAGCGGACGCAAGATAGCAAACCTTTGGGCATTTTACTTCACAACAATTCTGAATATAATCAGCTTCAAAAAGCAGGATAAAAATTGCTCAAAAACTGGTCCGTCATAGCCAACAAACTAAGGTGGTGGAGAATTTCCGAGCATCAGTTTCTCTGCTTAATCGTCTGATTTTATCGGAAAAGTTATTGGCGCAAACTTGTCAGGTATTCCTTTGGGGGAATTTTGATGGATAAGTACTTCGACTTTGATTTACCTTACCTAGCAGGCTGATTTGATAGGTTAAGAGGGCTTTTAGGAGTGGAAAAGTTACATTGTCAATTTGGTTGCTAGGGGCAGAATTGTCTTTTCGGCAGGCAATGATATGGATCTTGTGGCTTCCATTCTCTGCTTTGCATATATTTCCTGTTGTTGTTGTTAGTTTTTAAGTTATTCACGCTCAATCAAGAGATTTTGTTAGTGGGCGAAGTTTGCATTGCCCTCTCATCCTCGGGGAAAGCAGTATTTATAGTTCATCCAAGAGTGAAATATTCTGTGCCAAATACTGTGGTCTGGTTTGCGCCCTTTTCACTTGGTCTGGCATTGTCGGCATATTTTGAACGCACCCCGGGGCAACCCCCAGTTTTGGAAGTGCACGTATGCAAGGCTGTTAAGATGCCATTTCAGCATCGCTGGTCCCAAAGACCCCATATTTGTTGAAATTTCACCCAAAGACACCCATATTTTTGAAAATTTTACCGCCTGGCCCTGTCATCACCCCAAAGGACCTTTGGGGGAAAATTTTGAAAATTTTCACACAAAGATCACTATTTTTTTAAAGAAAATTTTGGCAAAAATGTCACCCAAAGACTGCGCAAAATGGTTGCAAATTTTTTCAACCCCTCAAAACCGCCTATTTTGGGCCAATTTGGTTGTCTCTCAGCACTCCAGAACCCCTATTTTCTTTTTCTAGGGCTCTCTGTAACCAAATGCCTCCCGCATGGGTTTGGAAGGCTCAGCTAGCTTTACAAACAACCCATATCGCAATTTCTATTTATGCGCTTGCAATCCCCTGGGGAAAGCACACTCCCCACCATGTTGATTTTGAAGTTGTATACCCCCTGTTGATGGACGCATTGTAATTTATATTCCCCACCAGGTGAAAGTTGGATTAAAGAGATCATGAGGAGATTGTCGCAGAAGAAGCGCCCCCAATTTTTTTCAAACATAGGTTTTTTTACTTGTTTGGAATGCTTACCAATGTATTAGATCACACCTGAAGCGAATAAGCCGAATATGCCATCTTTATGTAATAAGATGATGATTTAGTAGTTTCTGTCGTGCACGACAGAAAGTCAAAGCATGGTTTTCTATGTGGAACGATTACAATAGCAGGCAAGTTCAAAACAAGGTTTGCGGTTTTCTTTTGCACCTGTTTGTCCAATAAACCTTCCAAACGTTCCCGGTAGGTGGTCTACAACAGATCCAGTGAAATTTGAGAAAAATTCGTATCCTAAAAAAAATCTCCTCCTGTATTTAAGAAAGTGATGTCACTCTGTTGAATTAGCATCACAGGAGATATATTGCCAGTCTTGCCCAGATATTTCTTTCAAATGCTTCCAGATATAACAAATTAACTAGATGAGATGTGTATTATGTATAAACATTGTTTATTATAGTACATATGGTAGAAATATGTATGGGTTTCATTGTTCCAATATAGTGGTTCATGTGTATTTGTAATTAAGAAATAAAGGGTTTCCAGTGTCATTTATGGGCGAATAATGTGTCCGAGGTCAGAAAAACTAAATAATGGGTGAGGCGCAGCCGAGCCCATTATTTGAAAGTTTTTCTGGCCGAGGATACATTATGAGCCCATACATGACACTGCAAACCCTTTATTTCTATTCTATTACCTAAACAGCTTCATTTAATAAGAAAATGCATTGGCGACCCATTATTGCAGAATAATGGGCAGTAAACTGACCAATCAGAATGCTGCATTTTCAATAATGGGCAGCAGAGGTAATAGAATTCATATTAAAGGTGTGTTTTGCAATTTTAGAAGCTCTTTTTTCATGTAGCTCAATAAATATCGTCGTACGTTTTAGACCTAATGAACTATGCCAAATTTAACAAAGCAAAGATTTAATTATTCTTCCAAAAAAGAGCATCCAAAACAACAATTCTATTACCTCTGCTGCCCATTATTGAAAATGCAGCATTCTGATGGGTCAGTTTACTGCCCATTATTCTGCAATAATGGGTCGCGAATGCATTTTCTCATTATATCACCGCTGTTTTTGGTAATAGAATAGAAATAAAGGGTTTGCAGTATTATTTATTGGCTCATAATGTATCCTCAACCGGAAAAAATGAAAATAATGGACTCGGCTGCGCCTCGTCCATTATTTATTTTATTCCGACCTCGGACACATTATTCGCCCATAAATGATACTGCATCACCCTTTATTTCTAAATTTTACTTCAAAAATTGCCCTAACTAATAGAAATGCAATTTTAGAATGCCTTTTTTTTTCTTTTGACCGCTGGTTTTAAGATAATTGAACAAAAACTGGTATTTGGTGCTCAAAATGCCATGCATCCTTTTAACCCGGGGCCCTTGGCACTACTGGGCAATTGATTGGCTAAATAAAAAAAAATATTAGTTTTTCGTCTCCTCCCACATCGTTTTTTGCTGCTGCATCAAAAAAATTATTTTGCAAAAAAAAATAAAAAAGATTAAATTTTAATTGATTTTCACTGTCAGTACCTTTTCTAGTCTCGTTTGCAGCTATATTCTACTAATTTAGGGCTTTTTAAGACAAAAACAAAAAAATAGCACAATTTTAATATGAAATAGTATAGTGAATCTGTAAAAACATGCGGTGAAGTACATATGGAAGTTTTGCCGAAAAGACAGGACAAGAAACTAATATATTTTTTTACTTGGCCTAACAGTATGAATAACCAATCGATAATGGTAAGAATAGCTTTAAGGTGCATACAGACATGTAGTATATTTTGATTGGTTACTCGGAGGATACATTACGTTATATCATATAATGAACCAATCAGAGATGCTGTAACCTCAGCCGGGTAAATACACCATTGAGCCACAACTTACGAGCCCAATCACTCAAATAAGGGAAACTGCTACTGAACACTGCAAACTACAGGACTCTGTTTGAGGCTTACACAGGAGCACTGTTTGTACTTTTGGTACAATATAGGACCGACTCAGCACCTGAATGCAAAATGAGCTTTGATTTTGAGTCCAAAGGGAGAGACTCCCGAGACCCAGTTTGAAATTAGGGAGATTCCTTTACATGTGCTAGTGTAAAGACGCTTCTGCTACCTCCAAATCGATTATGTCAAACACACAAACCGAACGCGGTCATTCCTCCGGGGTCCTGCAGTATGACGGTGTGTGTGATGTGAAAAGACCTCGCATCTGAATTATCCTAGCTAGGCCCGTACCTGCCTGGAAGCGACTCAATTACACGGATATTTTACAAGTACATGGGTAATTTCTTTCTGATAGGTATCTGTAATGATCCCTTGTCTTTATTTCATGCTACAGCACCCCACACACACAGTCGCACACCTCTATGCCTAAAAATTAATGCCCCGCCTTCCAGGGGGAAATGGTGTAGATACACATTCCCGATTGAGAGCTAGTGAGGATTTTGCATCGATTCAAAAGCAATGCCAACATCAGTACTAAATAATGGGGTCTGGGACCCAGCAATATGGGGGATATAATCCCATTATAATTCTGTCGAGAGTTAGAATACATTTTGACAGCACAGTAATATTTATTGTACAGTATCAGAGGATCTGTGTTAATGCAAGTTTTATGATCAATTATTGACTTTTAACAGATACCTGGTATAGTGATACCCACAATATCTGCAGGAAATTGTGCATTTAATACTTAGTGACCTGATTACGATCCATTCGCTTAAAGTAAAAAGCCAAGTAAAAATGTCCCTAAGAAAGAAAATGCGAATCAGTTACAGGCTTAATGGTTTTGAAGAACAGAATGAGTAGGAAGATTTGAATGCTGTCTTTTTCACCGGGAAATGGTAATTAAATCACTTGACATGAACATACAGGAAATTAATCTATAACTACATTGTGCAAATCTATTAGAGTGGTGAATTATTAAAACTTCACATTATATTTCGTTTTTTTCCCTAGATTAGAACCGGAGGGCCAATTTTCACACTTTTTGTGAGAGGTTAGATTGAGGGAGGGTAAGGTTGGTATTGTTTTTTAGCACAAAAAGTCCCTCCTAGGTTGTCGCTCCCGTGAGTCCAGGGTTCGCTTGGGTTCATGCGACATACTGAACTAGAAAAATCTTCTTTTCTACTCCTCCTTTTCTCCTCTTTTATTACAACAAAGGATAAACTCAATACTATGATGCAGTTTTATTCCGTTATAAGACAAGATCTAGTTCAAACCAGATCGCACCCGACGCACCGAGAGGCGGACTTTTTGTGCAAATATCCCACCATAGGGATGGGGTCCCCAATTCTGAGCATAACACATGGTGGTAGAGTTAAAGGGACTCAAAGATATATCCCACTTGTTATTCCATTGATTCAATTGTTTGAAACTAATCAACAATTTTATTTTGACCACTAAAATGTCAGAAATTGTCAAATTAATAATGTGTCCCTTTCTACCCCTTAGACCACTGAATTTCACCAAAAATAGACTAAGTCCCAGATGTAGTGATTGCGTCATCAAACAAAGACATATGGGCATGAAATCGCCGCCATCATAGCATGGTATCACAGGTTAGGTTCAAGACCGACCCAAATTTGTGACTTTTCTCCTTCTTCCCCTCTTCCATCATTCCTTCACTCCCTCCCGGGCTAGAGACAGATGGAAGTTTGTGAGATTTTGCAGTACAGTGACCTTCTTTGGCATTGTTCTGAATTTTTTTTACCAGTGACACATACCACCCTATCATAAAAATAATTCTGTAGACTTTGTCCTCTGCTTAAATTTATGCTCTGCTTACCAGTTTTGAAAAAACAACATGCAAATACTCAGAGCTGGGAAAATGCATATTTTCTGGGAAGATAATTGCATTTTCCAAAGATTTCCTACCATTTTTATGTATTTTGTTATCTGGAAAATCAAAATTTCCCTCCAAATGGTCAACTTTCCTGGGCAGGAGCTTCCTTGATTCCTCACCATGCAAATACACATTATTATCAATGAGCTTTCTCCAACCATTTCTTTGCATTCAAAATGATAATTATTTCCCACGTCTAGACAAATGGCCTGAAGGATTTGAGATTTCATCAAATTTAAAAAATCACTTTTTAAGACGACAGAATTACTTTATCAGTAATGATTGGAAGTTAGTATACTACCACTTGGTGCGCATTAAAGATGCAGTGAAAGATTTCACATAGTGTCCCTAAAAATGTGAAAGCCTTGAAAAATCACCTTTTGTTTTCACTTTTAAGGCATTTCTGTAGCCAAATGCAAGGTAGGAAATCTATCGAGTGTCTAATCTATATAAAATGACTACATATGACAATATTTGGATGCCTTTAAATCTATTGTTGCACCTTTAATAATGGCAATCCCAAATTATGCTCTCAATCTCTGAAATTAACCTTTTGGGCTAGACAACTAGAGCTTTATAAATGAGTTTTTTTTTCTTCAAAAAATTTTAAATTTGTTCTTTTATGACCATATTTGGAATAAGCATAAAAAATCAATAAAATAAGGCCAAACAAGCCTGGTCTTAGGTCAGTAGTTTTTTTTTTGAGATGGCTTCCTAAATGCCCGACCAAATGACCTGCGGTCAATTGGGAAGTCACTGACAATTGTTTGCGACCTTGTTTCGCGACGCGTAATTGGTCAAAGAATGCACCGAACCTCCGCGTAGCTTGTTGTGCTTACAAGAGGTGTGCGTATCTCCTGTCCAAGTAATTTTTAATCCCACTGTAGTGTTGATGGAATTTCCCATTAGTCTCCAGGTACTTATTTTTCAACACGCACAAAAAACAAACTAGAATTAGCAGGTTTCTCTGCTTTCGCGCTCGATAAATCAAAGAAATAAGCTGTGGGCCGCCCATGAAAAATTAACAATTTTGACCACACATACATACACATCACACACAAAACATTACACACATAAATACACACGCACAACGGATTGCTAAGTGTCTGCCAGCTATAGCTGGCGGCCCACAAAAATGTGCAAAGATAGCTGGCAATTTTTTCCCTTCCCCTCTCCAGATCATATAAAACTTAGTCAAGATACGAGTCATAGATATACTATCGACACATGCCTCTACTGTCTTTCTGGCAATAGTATGGGGTCTTAAGTTTAGTTTGGGTAGCGACATGCCTCCAAGAGTCTGGAAGTAGGGCCCAAAATCTATGTCAAAAATGTGACCCAAAGTCTAAGAAATTTTGACTGCGGATTAAGGAAATTTGCCCATTTTTTCAATAAATTTTAAACAATTATAAAAAGGTTACCATTTTTAATACCGATATTGGCATTGAAAAAGTCACTCATATACCAGAAAGCAGAAAATTAGACCCACATTGGTGGCACATCCCTGTATTGTCATTTATGTCAATATCTCATCCCCCACCCCCTTCTGTGGGGAGTAGAGACAATTTGGTGGGCAAATATTTCCCAAAGTATTAAAACTATAGCCTTTTGAACTGTCAAAATGGGCTCCAAAAAGAATGTTTGCATTTTCAACAAGCTGTTGTCACCATATGAACTCACTCGTAATGGCTTCTTAAACTCTCCATCACAGTAAACAGAGTGTATAATTCCATTATACACATGACTAACCCCAAGTTTGTTTCATATACCCTTTCTAAAAAGTTCCAATTTTAACTATTTCATTTTTTTAGATACATAAAATCCACACTTGATAAATAACACTCTGCTTAAAGCATTCCTCTTCCACAAGGGACCCTTTCTCCAACAACCATTGTTACTCGTTTTCCTCTTTTATTTATTAACAGTCATTTAATGTGCATGACAAGTATGCAATATTAAAGGTTCATTCACTTAAACTTGCCCTTGGGGTATATCAGTTCAGTTATTACCTTGTAGAACGCTCGAATGGACAAAATTGTAGACCCGTGTTAAAAAATAGTAATAACAATATTAAGGGGGAAAATTTCGATTAAAAATAATGGAGTTTAATGAATGCCATTACGCTAACAATTTGCAATGAACCAATTCATCTTGCATTGCTTTTATTTTAATGTTAATGGCAATTTTGTTTAAAATTTAAGTTTTTGCTAAATCCTAGATAAGGCTAATTAATTTCTGAAAAGATAGGTAAATATTATTTTTTCTAATTTCTTCAATTTTCTTAGATGCAGTGCAGTGCTTTCTAAAGGTAGGATATTATACTCAGAATAATTAATCAAATGTGTCAAGAATCGATCAATGCTTTTGTTTTGGCCAGTTATGATTTTAATACCATCTGAAATGGTGGCTTAAGTATTGCATGCATGTCTAGTCTTAATCAGGCCAAAAAAAATGTTTGTTTGCTGTAACAGCGGAAAAATGTCAATTTATGGGGCTGAATATCATCAAATCACTTCTACACTCAAGAAATAGCCCGATTTCCTTTTGGAAATTGATTGGCTTCTATGAACGCTGTTCATTTTAATGTGAATCCATGAATAGAGTCCGACTACTTGAGTTTAAAAAGACTAACTCGGTCTACAGCTAACTGATGTTAATGATTTTTGCAGCAAATTAAAGTTAATAAAGTAAGCTTTCTGTTAGAACCACTTATATTAAGATATATAAAAAAAAGATATATGTTTCTTAAAGATGCAAAATGGTAGACACAATCAGGCCACTGCATTAACGAAACATGTGTATTTTTTAAGAATTGTTAAATGGAAGGACTATGTTTAACAAATTTATGAGGTTAAGAGCCAAGACTTTGGCAAAGAGCTAAATGGGTGTATGCACTCTCAATGTGGTGTGCAAAAATTGATTAATTTCATAGCTCAATTTTTGGACTGGGACTTTCAAAAGAAATCTAACTTTAAATCTGGGTTTAAATCAGGGTTAGTAATGGACCCGTTTTTCTTATGATATACACTGAAAGTTTGATGTAATAGTTTAGAAAATTTCCCAAAGATGGATCATTCCAACTCACCTTTTTCACCTATTATAGTACACTTTGAGTTCTGTTGTAAGATAGATAAAGGTCCATTCATGGAGGACTAACCCAGGTTTAAAGTTAGACTCCATTTGAGAATATCAACCTTGTCTTGTTCAACTAGGAGTCAGCATCCAGGTAAGTCTCTTGACCAAAAAAGCTGTCCTATATAAATCAATAGCCCCGCTTACATCTGCGTGCAAAATTGGTCAAGTTTGTCGCTCCACTCTCTCTACGGTCCCATCTTCTCCCTCCAAAAACAATGTCATTTTAATAATCCCATCCTCGCGGTCGGCCTCATTGCTTTCAAAACGATGAGCTGGTTGGAGATAGTTGCCGCCAGGCAAATAATAAACTCCTCTGTCACGAGTGCCAAAGAGCAGAACAGGACCCAATGCAAATATAACGGCAATCCTCCCGCCCTCGGGCTAAGAGATGGCACAAAGGAATAAAAGCTTTGGCACAATATAAGAAATGGAGGGAATTGGGTGGCACGAGGTAAGAAGAGCAACGCTGGTGGAGAGGGTGTCTACTGGAGTGACTGAATGTTTCGAATGTTTTTAGAAAATGTTGTCTTCACTTGTAATGGTCTTAGTAAGGTCTTCAGTAGTGTGATGAAATGAGGTTCCACTGAGTTCCCTTTTATGCCTTTGGGCGTATGTCCCTCCGTCGTGTAACCCTAGACAGTTGCGACATGGACTGCTGCATGGAAGCTCTGGATGTCACTCGAACGTAATCTGCAAATGAAATTAATATATGCTTCCTTATAGCCGGTGTAATTGTCATCTTGGACACCAAGGTGGTTTTTGATTTTGAGGATTTGCCTGACAGCACAGACATTATAAACGGATTACGGATGGTTAATGCTCATGGACAAAAATGGCATCTTTTTATTGGCCATTTTTTACACACGGTTAAACTATCTGCGATGCTGTCCCTATACAGAAGGAATGATAGTTTTGCATTTATATTGTATTTCACATGTCCATAGAAGGTTTGCCAAACTAATATGTAACATGTTGAAACTCAGGTCTTAGTGATTACAAGTTACAACAGACATGGGGAATATCAGATGGGGTTTTTTTAAAATTTAACGGTTATGGTCCATAGTCAAGCATGTCTGTTGGGCAACAAGAGCACACCCACAAGTTTACGCATGCATCAAATATATTCTTTTGGGCTTAACTTTTTGTTAAAATGAAACCACTTTTCTAGACAACCCGTATTAAACACACATACCCCCATTTTGCAATGTTTGTAAACAATGGTCACTGTTCCTGATTCTGTGACATCTTATTTTTCTTTAAATCATGATCACGTTTACACCAGCAAAGAAAGAACTTCAAAAGACTATAACTAATTGACTACAGAATAAATTTTACTTAATTTGAAACAACAATGCATGTTCACAATGGTACATAATTCACCACTTTTTCTTCAACAAACAATCATGGCAAGTATTTTTCCCTCCCCAATAAACTGCTAAAACAGCTGTGTTAACCCCCTAGCACCTGTCGACACAATAGCATTTAATTTCCCTAAAAAAACAAACAAAAGCAATGGGGGGGTATGTACGAGTTTCTGACTAGATTGCTACATACCACTGAAGTGTTTTAATATCACTCCTAGCACCTGTCAGATCAATATCCTTTAAGGCAATGGATCTATAGAAACCAAAGCATGGGCATGCCTGTGATCAATTTTGCTCACTACGACATGCATACAAAAATCAGTATGAGTGTATTAATCCACCACCTATACAATCTGTCAGAACAGACATCTTTAAAAACCACCGTCTATAGAAAAACAACAAGCAAGTGTGGTAGGCGGTAATGTGTGAGTTTACTGACTGTGACATGTACTACATACAGCGAATGTTAATCTACTAGCACCTGTCAGATCAATAATCTTAAACAATGCATATAGAACAAAACAATAGCATGTATGCCTGGTTATGTACGTTGCTGACTGTGGCTGCCAAGGGGCATGAGAACGCATTCAAAACCAGTCGTACGTGCTGGGCGCTGACATTTTTGAATATTGGCACGAAATAATTATCAGTTTTGGGTGCTTGTAACACACATAATGTCAATTCGATACAACAATCCGCCAAAATAAGTGCAGTTTGTTGGATGTTGGTGCTATTGGGTGGTAAATTTTGTCCTACGCCTGGCCACTCATGAATGAAATGACACATCATCGTCTTGATTTAAATAACCGCCTCAAATGAATACACATCTTTTCACCTACGCACGCATTGCATTATGAGGAAAAGGAGGACTTGATCACAATGATCCTGTCACTATTTACATTACAACACTGCACCTCTAAACACATACTTAATTTGTTATCACACACTACTCCCATAGGGGTATATGCAAAAGCGGCAACCACAGTAAGTGGAAGACGCGAGGCAGCCAGTGCTTTCCTAATTGTTGTACTCTAGTTTTCTTTTGTGGTCCGGCAAAACATGCTATACGGTGAATTCTAAGATTACGTAACGGTTGCCTCTTCTTATATAGAACCTCTTTTGGGGTGGCTGCTACATAAGTTGAAGTGTTAATCCTCCTGCTCCCTCATAAAATCATGTACAATCGAAAACACCAACCAAAAGAAATGCCTGTTAAAGCAACTGACCACAAGCTGTTGCCCAGTCGCCTAAAAAGCTTGCCAATGCACATTGATTGGGTGTCAATGATGTCCCGTGCCTTCCAGCTATATACAGCGCATTAAAATAATTTAAAATTGTGATTCCCCCATTCTAATTCCAAACTCCCTTCTTTCATGATACATAAAAATATTTCACAATATTTAGAGAATAAAGTTAATTTTTGGGACCGGTAACTCTCTTTACAACGAATTGAACCCAAGGCTATACCATTATTAAGTGGAGACCGAGGGTGGCGGATTCTGTCACGCAAAATAATGGTGGTCTCCCCGGGTTCCATTCGTCCGAAAGAGTACCATTTCCCAAATAATACCTTTATTCTCATTCTTAAACAAGCTTAGCATTGAAGGTCAGCCTTTAAAACCAATTTCGGCCGATCTTTACGCTTTAAATACAAAACCAAGACAAGGACTGCCATCACCCAGTGAAACATCGAACAACCCGCTGAACGCCAATGAATTCATACGCAACAAGACCGCAATGTTTGGCAGTCGCGAGCAAAAGTAGCAACTCGCAGTATACGCGAACGCTTCAACCTAAAATAACTTCAATACGGCGCGTAATACCTGGGGTTCAATTAAACAATTGAACGGCAATCAGCCCATGAATTCTTAACATTTTCACGCTGTTTAAGAATACAGATCAACACAACGTGCAACATTGCAAAGATCTTTGAATTTTTTTTTAATGGGGGGGAGGGGGGGGGGGGGGGGGGGGAGGGCACACCTTTCAAAAAGTACTAAATCTGCTTTAAGTCACGCCCATACATAAAAAAACCCAAGTCTCTTGTGTAGTCACCCTGTAACATACAACACAAGTCCATAAATCACCCCGGGTACTACAGAAAAGCCAGACAAAGAGAATAGTAAAAATGTAGGAAAAGTGATGCCACGAAGGAAAATTGCCTATACTTAAAGTGACGTGCAGGAAAACACTTGGGAGAGCCCATAAACACCTTCATCTATCATTATGTGTTCAAGTGACAGAAATCCCTACTGTTTCGTTAATATTCTTGAAAGGTTTTTGTTGGTTATTTTATGTCCCCAATTTTTAAAAACAATTATGCAATCACTTATTAATCTTTCACTGGATATTTGGGCCTTTACCCATCCTTCTGAGTAGCTAGTTATTTACCAGTCCAACAACGACTTTCCCTTGGTTTCTTATTTCCAGTTAACTGTCAATGGGAACAGCTGCTTCTGATCACACTTTTACTTTGTATCACACCACCTTTGTTCATTGGGTATTCATCAATAAACATGTCCCTAACAGGAACTCCCTCCTTTTACCAATTGGCTATCAAAATTTACACTTGTTAAACAGGAGTCAATATGAAACAGATTGAACGCATCAATAGATCCACAGGAAAACTGTTAACGTTTCCCACCGTCCACCACTGGGTAAGTAAAGTATGCCCTTCCTTAAATAAACAGAAACCAATTAAGCGGCCATGTTCAGAAATCGATAGCTAAATGGGCAAGCGTGTGCCCTTTGCTGGCATTACTTTGTAAGCTTTTCCTCAAGGTCTGTTTGTGATAGGGTATGTACTAGTAGACAATACAAACTTCAATTACTCCTTTTGCCTAAGTCATATGCTTGAACTAACCCTCTTCAAAAGGATGATGCCTGTGGTCGGGGGTGGGGGGGCAGAAACACAACCTGGCGCTTGCATTTGGGATTTCCAAACAGTAACCTATGGAATTCTTACATGCATTTTCCTAAAGCAGTTTCGGTCCCCAGTGACATTAACAATATCACTCTGTAAACCCTGCATTCAATAAATCTTAGTAAGTTCAATGATAGTTTGTTGGAATTAATTATTGACTTCAAAATCAGTTGGAGTTAGTGGGATTACCTGCTTGCAATTTCCAATAAGGTTCATTTAAGAACTAAATATTGTTGACCTTAGTCAGTCTTTTTGTCTGGTATGCCATAGATCACCCTCCCCCCATTTAAGAGCCAACAGAGATTCAATATAGGGTGTCCTAAAAATGTGGAAATTCCTATTTTTGCCTGGTGTAAAGCTTTCTAAATATCTCCCATCAAAAATATCCTCATATGAAAGGACTCAGCTCAGAACCGGTTCTTGGTACAAATTTCCTAGAACAATAGGAACTTTAGCCTATGTGTCTATTTGAAATATACGCAATATACCCATACACCTTTTTTGGTTTTTCATTTAGTCCTTTCCTGTAGGCAAATAAAAGGAAAGGAATCTATTGGGTGTCCCCTATTCTTGCACTTCACTACAATATCACAGAAAAAATATGGGATGACTGAAATCTCTTTAACAAAGAAGCCTCTCGGGTTAACGGCAGAAGTGGTTGGAGAAAATTTGAATTCACTGTGCGTAGGATGGCATGTCCCTACCCCTGGCCCTGTGGTGTGAGATCCTGGAGAAGGTTAAATTTTAAACTACTTAGTTTTTTGTCTCCCACATTGACAAAGGATGATTTTTTATTAATCTTCCCAGGAGATGGCCAGGCCACACTTTGGTCAGGTTTTTTTTTAACACTAGTGTGCACTGGCCCCCACATCTCCAGGGTAAGATTAATAAAATTTATCCTGGAGGTAGGTTGTTTTACTAGTATAATAATGCATTCTACAAAAAAGAAATAAGGGCCTCCTTTTTTCAACCATCTTGGTATGACCTCACTCTTGAGTATTTCCTAATAAGCTGACCTAAATTTATTTCCAGAAAAAGGGAAAATCCAATGGGCACAAATCGCTTGAAGGAAACTTTGCATATTAGCATCCTTGAAGCAAGTCCAAGTAGCACTCTAAATATTTCTTTTTGGTAACATTTAGGATCAAAGTCTGAACAATATGGGTGTTCTACTAAGGGCTGGATGGATTTGCAATCAGAATTGTAAAGTTTCAATGGTAAAGCAGGAGTTGGTGGTTGGAATAGGGGAAGTGTTTTTAGCCGCAAGGTCCAGCCTCACAGTCAGAGGGATGTTGTTCTGTGCACAAATTTGGGCTCGATATAGATAGCACAGCAAGGTCTAAGTATTTGTGCCCCCAATAAGTAAAACAATAAACAATCATTTTTCAAAAAAACTCCTTGGTACTCTAAGTTGGTACATTGGAAGGCTTCCAATTGGAATGCCTTCGGAAAAGATTATTTTATTTTTCCTACTCACCAACAAATAGACATAAAGAAAAACAAATGAACAGAGAGAACCCGGGAACGGAATTGTGATTTGTAAAGTATGTCCCCTGTGAATCCTCAGACGACCCCTAGATGACTTGTCCATTTTTGGGGTAGTTCGCAACCTCCACTCCCTCCAGGCCATAATCGTCATGTGAGTGCAATAATACTTTGACCTACTGCAAGACAACAGTGACAGAACTTCAATTTTATCAACATTTTCCATTGAATATTTACTACTCAACTTCCCTCAATAGCCTCTCCAAGAAATTTGGTATGGGATAAGAGCAGGGATGTGCACATGGGCGTGGTGGGGCGGCAAGACCCACCACTTACAGCTTCAGAGCCCACCACCTAACCGTAACACTAGTTTTTACTCAAAATAGAGCCCACCACTCAAATAGCAAAAAATGGACAATTTTAATATTTATAAAATTTTTGCAAATTTTTGACATTTTAGGCATAACATTTAAAATCTGTGAATATCGGCAATAACACCACCACTAATATGGTGCGAGCTACACCTAACCCTGGATAATAGAATGGGTAATTTCAGTAAGAGCCTTTTAAGATGCACTAATTATTCACCCATTCTGTGCTAATCATCTTAAGTGCTATAGCCTGTAAAAACCAGAGAAGTCGTTTTAGATATTCTAACTCTAAACTCTATGCATCATTGTTTCAGACATAATTAAAACCTTGACAGAAATTTAAAACACTTGAAGGCAAGCCTTTCAATGCTCTAGTGCATAAGAATTGAGTTAAGCCATTTTTGCAATAATGAGAAAAAACAATCCCTCCACATCTTAGTTGGTGGGTCGAGGCTGGGAATCGACGTACCCCCCTTTAATATATCATCATGGCATTGACCCTTAAAGGTGTCCCACCTGTTAAAAATAATATTTTTCTCTGTTTTGTAGGAAGGCCATCACCAACATACTTAAATTACTATGCCCGTGGAACGGGGCATAGTATTCTCTTACTGTTTTAGTCTTCTTCTTTTTCTTCCGACCATCGCTTTTTTTTTGTTTTCGCCTTCCTTCTGCCAAACGGCTGGCCGATATTGACCAAAAAATCGGTCATAAGCACCCCGCCCCAGCACATCAGGTGTACATAGTTACCTTTTGACCTCTTCATAGGGTCTAGAGGTCAAAAACTAAATCTTTGAACCTCCTTTCTTCTACAGATAAGTGCGCTACTGCTGAAAATTTCTGCTGAGTAGCGTCTTTGTTCAGTGTTACAGCTTGATCCAGAAGTATATCGGACCTCATTACTTCAAAATGGCGGCATTATCTAATTATTGCAAAATGCTATATCTAAAATCGATAACACTTGGATAGGTGATGTCCGTGCAAAGAAGTTGCTGATAATTCTAGAAGCGAACATGGTGGGACACGATCATTGACCCAGGGGTCACGTTAAGAATATGCAAATGACCGAGCCTTACTTAATATGCAAAACGCTAAACTCTCACCAAAGTAGATATGTATGTCAAAGGTGTCACCAGAACCCTGGAAAAGCTCTATTTCTTATGCACCTATGGGTTCAAAGGTCAAAATGGGTCTCTAGGGGTCAAATAACAAAGACTTAATTGACCCTACAATCTATGCCATCTTGTAGGCATCAATGAAACGTGAATTGGGTCCACATTAACCCCTCTCTAAGCCATGTAAGGGTCAAAGGTCAACATAAATGGATCTAACTATTAATATATGCCATCGTGTAGGCCTCGATGCAAAATGAAAAGGGTCAAAGGTCAACACAACAACTCGACATGTGCACTATTCCTTCATCATATGTACGGGCAATAGTCCTCCTGGAGTTGTCCTAGTTCAATTTCTTTTTAATCTACCAAACCATTTTAAATGTGAGCGATAATTGTGTGCATTACATAGCCCACCGAGTCCTTTACAACTATTTTCCGGTTACCATAAACACACCATATGTTCGCATGTAGCATCATATGGGAAAAGGGAGTCAGTCAAAATATTTTGCAGAGGGCTGGATGAGAAAATACCAATTTTTTTAATGATACCACCAAAATCGCAGGTTCGATGAAAGTAGGGTAGAGGCTGAAGATCGGGTGGTGCCCCTTTAAATAAACTTTCTCCACGCTGAAACTGCTTTGAAGATTTTTGCATCAATTACACCATTTTATTCTTTTATAAGCTTGAACAAGATTTGAGGTAGGTTATTAGCATTTTTACATTATATCTACTATGATAACAAGTTTGCACTTATTTAATACAGCTATCTACAATTTTTAGGAGTGAAACAAATTGAGACGACATGTGTTAAAACTTGAAAGAAAGTTAAATTTTACTTTTTAAACTTAACCGTTGACCGTGAATTGATACCAATAAGCCAATTCCCAAGCAAGTCTCAAAAACGCCAAGTCCAATCAGCGGTTTATCGTATCAAGGGTCCTTTGCTTAGCTATCAAAGCTGAACAACAGTGAGAGAAAGAAAGAAAGCAGAAGAAGGAAAAAACTTGAGAATTCTTCCTGCCCGAGTTCACCAAGGAAAAATACAATTTCACCACAGAAGAAGCAGCTCGGCCTGGGTCGCAATTTTTTTTTCGCTTGATCGAGTGGTAAGTCTACGATCACGAAGTATGTAATCCCCATGTTGCGATTTCCACTGTTCGGACGGTGGACGCAAAAGCGGACGAGTGTGTAATTCAGGAGATCGCACTCTTCAACTTCACTTGCAAAAGCCAATTGGAACTAGGTCCCTAGTGCCAGCTTTTTAGTGAAGACCAGCTACACTGCTTTGCTCAACAAGGTCCTGGAAACGCTGGTATTCAGTGATAGAGCTTTTTACCTGGGCTTCCACACTGACAGGCAAAGTCAGGTTGAGGGGGTAGTGCTGTGCAGGACCGTACCATTTTGGTTTTCGGTAAATTACTACTGCTGATAGCAATTCTGTACGCACATGTAATAATTGGACTTCATTTACACACCAAGTGGTTGAGGTTCACATTTACAAAATTAAAAAATTAACAGCCAAAAAAGAAAAACTGAAAATGTCAACTTGCTTCCAGAAAGAGATGACATGTGGTTAAAGTGAGATGGCGAACCAAATGGTTCGAGGAAATGAAATTTAGGCAGCATGTCAGTAGCTTCTTATTTCGGTGTCATTCCACTTGTTGAACCGCCAGGCGATGCTTTTAAGAAAATTTGGAAAAAGCCATTCATCACTTTCCATACAAATTACAATCACTGTTCACATTCATTTAGCATGAAAAAAATCATTTTAGGAATTTCTTAATGTTACATGGCAACTGTGAGGTTTATTATTTAAAGGTAGCATGTATTTAAGACTTTTTGTTAGGTTGAATCGTCAAGGGATATTTAAACTTCTAAGAAATATTCTCAAATGTAATCCTTGTGGTTGCTTTTCCATTTTATTCTTCAGCAAGTACAAGTATGCCTATTCAATGGCAGTCATTAACCTACCTCACTCTGTGCCAAGGGCTCCACTGCAAGATTCATGCCTTGCATAATAGAACATACATAGCTATTATTATATTGACGAGCCTTATTAGTACATATGTAATAGTTGCAGTGTTCGCATGAGAGCACAAGCCTAGTCCACCATGATGGATCGCTCATGAATTGGTTTAATTTTTTTTGAAAGATCGCACAACAGAAGGCTTCATAATGATCCGTACAGTTTAAGTATTGTTTTCCTGGCAGGTTCTATTACAAGCAAGACATGTGTTACTAGAGATATAATGGAACTGTTTTGACTACCATAAACAATCAATTATCATATTTCCTTTGTATTTGCAGTTTTTGATTGACATTATGTGTGTTATTGTCTCAGATATCACTATTCATAAGAAATGGAAGAGCAAATATACAATGGTTTTATTGTCATTTTATTGTTTGTAGTATAAAAAAAAATGGAACAAACCCCAAACTCAAATCTAATAAGTCACAGTACCCATCTGTACCTTTATGTTTACAGCTTTAAACCATACAACAAAATTAACTAAATTTCTAAACAATCTAAGCATTGGCGGTACAATTTTGACAACTGATATATAGCAAATGTATAGCTACCCACCCCAGTAAAAATCAGAAATCAAATTCATGGCCAGAATCTTGCCATATAGGGTCATGAGTGTATGTTATACTGGCCCTCATTGTCCAATTTCCCATAATCTATGTAAACTACATTTAAAGAAAAAATCCAGTTTACTGGCAAGAAATTTTGCACAGAGGTATGTGCCAGTGAAATACTAATCCAAAAAAGTGTTCAAAATTGTGTCACTCTTGATACATGTTTTTTTAATTTGGATCGTAAAATGATTGAGACTTTCAATGCGGTTTGAGGACCACTAAATTAAAACTGTACCTGACATCACTTCCTAGCTATAGAGTGATTCTATTATCAAGTAACTTATGTTGTGAACTGATCATTTGTGCAATCGGCACTAAAAAGATTTTTTATTATTATCCGTTTTCTTACGTGAGATGTATTATGGAGACAAAGCTAATGTCCAATTTTTGTAAATATGTTTGGCACAATTCCTCTTTCTCCACAACATGGATTAAGGTTGTACATATTCAAACCATACTTAGCTAGACAGAAATACATTTGTAAAAAACAAATTAACAATTACATTACAAACACTTGCTTACTACCGACAGATCACGGGAAGACGGCTTGTACCCGCGATCGCTAAATCACCGTTCCCTCACCTGGCAAAATTTCATATTTTTCTACAAAATACAACCAATGAAGAGCCTTTTAGATTGCAGTTAATAATAATTAGTAATTGCTACGTCGTGTAATAATGGCTAACCAAGCCAATAATTGTAACACACACAATCAATTATTGCAGAAATTACATGTGGTTAGGAGCAATTTTAAATGATCAATGTGAAATTTGCTCAAGCTGTGCAAATTGACGGAGCAACTCATATTCTCAATTTCCAAGGGCAAGTTCTTTGACCCCCAATGGACAGGAGTGTTAAGAAATTTTCTACTTTGACTCTGGGTATGATTAATGATTGGTACATGATGCATTGGGTTCATATGACCCAATCTAGTGGTGTGTTTTGGGGCAAAATTGAGAGGTTATCAGCCAATTTACTCCAGGAGTCATAGGAAAAGGCAGATGAGAGTTTTACATTTGAGCATGCATACACCCCACCCCCTCCCAAAATATCACATCCGGTTTAATTTTCGGAATATCAAAGTTTTGCCACACTGCAACTTAAAAATGTGGGGTGTGGATAATTGTAGTCTCAGGTCAAACCGCGATGTGTAGAAATCATAGTCATTATTATTCCCCTAGTCCCACCCGCAGGGAATTCCAATTGAAAGCACAACACTTGCGATAAATTTGCCTGGCAGACTCAACCACTGATTTCCTATTTGTTTTCGTACTTCACGAGTGTTATGCGCGTGGGTGGGCAGCTGAGGTACGGGGGGGTGGGGCAATGCTCTTATTCATGTTATATTATGGTGCAATCACCATATGGGTAAGGGGAGGCTAACAAGTGAACATCATTATTGTTATAATAAATATTTTTACCCCCCCAACCCCCCAAACTTTGATATGTCAAGACATAGCTTGGGTAGGAATACGTTTTGTAAAAAACAAAATCCATATTTCTGTTACGTTGGCTATGGCGAACGCGGCCATCTTGGATTTAAATAGAAAAATTTCTTACCAAAGTTTCTCAGCCATTTAAAAGATATTTTCACCAAACCGCTTTATTAAGTAATGTTTGAAATTAACTATAACCCTACAGAAGCTTTTTTCAATTTCACTTTGGTAAGGGTTCTAGTGGGGGTTAAAGCCTTCAAAATCGGTAAAAAAATGCGCATTTTTGATTATGTAATAACCTCTCTCTGCGAAACACAAACGAATGAAATTTCCCTCTGTTAGGTTGTAGAATAGGTTGTCATCATAAATGTTCCAATTTTCATAGAGATAGCATGTATTATTGCAGAGAAATTTTTGGTATAAAATTGCACAGAATGCGAAATTCCAGTTTGAGAAATATCCATTTAAATAGCGCCCTCTTGAAAATAATATACTGCATAGGATTAGTCGCATGCATTAGTATAGGAAAAAATTTCAAATTTTTGGCGAATTTGGATCAAACTTATTTTCTTTAACAAACATAAAAAATTTGCCAACAGCCAAAAAAAAAATTTTTATCCGATTTGTCAATCAAATAAAAAGCATATAAATTCAAATTCACAGATTTTTCATATTAACAAATCTAAAAAGGCAATATCAACGCATTTTTTCCTAATTTGTCTTCATAGGCTCCCTTAAAGACCTCATCAGGGATTTGGCTAAATCGAAATAATTAATCATCAAAAATCCGATTTTTGTATGTTTGTAAAAAGTACAGGTGCCCTAACATACCCTCAATAACAGGACCAAAGCAACCTAATAAGTTCAAATCGGAAGTTTTAGTCATTACTGTCCGTTCGGACACTTATACAACACGAACTGAATGAGATTCCTATCTGTGGGTACTACAGTGCCGGGGTTTCTTCCTTTCTGTAATTCCGTCAGTTGGAAAAAGTAAATTATGCAGAATTCTACACCGACTTATGCTTCACTTTTAAAGCTATTCCACCTATTAATAGATTTTGACGGTCTATTCGATAAATCACTGATAGTGTCCTTTAAATACTCATGATTGATACCAGTGAGTGGCATGGCGGCCCAATGAGTGTCAAGTTACTGTGTTTCAAATTGTTATGCCCCTCAAAAAGTTGTATTAATACACAATGAACAATCGGCTACCGCCACACTGTTGATCGATTTGGTGGGTGTAGCAATTCGTAACATAATAGGTGAGATCAATGTGTGGGTGGGTGAGTGTGAACCTCTACTTCGTAAACAGAGTGATCATGTACTAAAATGGGGGGGGGGGGGGTGTTTTTTTTTTTTTGGTTAAAAATAAGACCTCTCCACTGACATCTTTCTATATACGGCTTAGCCTGGAGAGGCTAAAGTTCCATTCCTATTCAAACTGCCTGCACTTCCGTGCAGCACAAATGGCATGAAAACCATCTCTGACTCAAAGCGGCATTAACACAGTTCAAATTGCATTGTCTGGCTGCTGTGTTGGACAAGATTGGCTTTGATATATTTTCACTACACTGCACTGCATTGGCAGTCTGAAATGGCCATTAAAGGTGCTGTTGTGATTCCAGCACTTTTCCTTTTAATTCTTGGTTTACTATATCCGTGATAAAAAGTTTATTTGCAAAAGGTTAGTTGATTCCTTTTGGGTGTTGCGTTTTGAGCGATTGCTTTTTTCCACAGTCCCATAGACCACTGTGCTGAATTTCTGTCCGTTTACGGACAGAAAATACAAAATTGCATTTTCTTCCAGAAACGACCAAATTTCACGTAAGATTAAACATATGGGATTACCAAGGCTAACGTTCAATTATATAACCTCACTTTTTTAGGTAAGGCAGGGGCAAGGTTGCGACTCTGAATGCCCCTTTAAGCCCCTAGGGGGAACTCAACAGTCAACCACAAGACTTGTAGAAAGGGTAGAGAGCCAAGGCTATCAGCACCCCACACCAACCATAGAGGAGATGGGATCTATGATTTTCTACCCAAGTATCATATTTTGAAGATTGCTACTGTGAAAAATTCTAGGAAGTCTTAGAGGATTCTTTGAAATTGCCAAATTTTCATCAATACTGCAATTTTTACAAACAAATCTTGTATTTCCTGAACGGAAGGAAAACTCTTTTACAATCATAGCTAGCGTGATTAGTGTCAGGACAAAGTAATAATTGCCTAGTTATACCCCATGGATGCAATTCACCGGAATACAGGAAGTTACTGGCATCGTAGTACACACACACAGTCCAAGGTTAGAGGACCTTTTAAGACAATAATTTAGTAATAGGGATACGTGTGAAGCGTGCCGTGAGCTAATGTCACTGGCACAAATATGGATAATGGATATGACATCACATGTAAGGGATGTGTGTGTGCACTTTTTTTTGGACAAATGAAAAATGATACTTCAATAAGTATTTCAACATCAACTGCAAATGAGCCATGTTGTTGGGATCGTGACATTTGTTTTAAAGTGGCACGGCAAATTTTACAAAATACTGAAATTTCCTTCAATTTGCACTTGAATCAATGATAGTCTAGGCCTTGGAAGAATAGAGATATATTTTACACATAAAATAGCATACCCCAAACATATGGGAATTATAGAGGCTAACGACTCCAGTTAATTTGTAGCCACTTTAAGTTTGTCTGTAACTTTAATCAACAAATTTCATGCCCCTACATCAATTCTTTTAAAATAACCCTAAAGCAAGCAAACATACTTGCAAAGCATACTCATGATAATCATAAGGTATACGGTACCAAATCGAAAGAACTACGCAGTGGCGTACCCAGACCTTTGCAAATGGGGGGCGGAAGGGGTGCGAGGTTTTTTTTGAGGGGACAATTTGGATCCTTCTCCATAACACTGTACAAAAAGTCAGTTTCCATTTGGGGGCTGACGGGGGGCCAAGGGTTCTGTTTTGGGGGCTTGCGCCCCCTGCCCCCTGCTGGTTACGCCACTGAAGCTAAGCCACAACATAAAACCTGCAGTCTCTTTAACTTTGCCTGTGCATGGAAAATGACAATCAGCAGACACAGTCTCTCGTTCACCTAAGACTTTCACTCACACATCAATGGTCACAGAACTGTGAGGTCGGGCAATACTGCCATTCCTCTAGACTCCCCAGAAGATATTAGAAACTTAACACCACCGAAGGTGCATTTCTGCGATACGATTGCCGGGCCAGTTAACTAGATTTTGCATCCTAACCCAGGGTTTGCAATAATGAATTACCACAGGGGAAATGGTTTTTCATAATTTCAACATATTTGATATGGTATCTAGGAAAGCATAAAACACTGAATAACACTGACTGTCGTGAAGAGGTCTGATGTATTGAATTCTTTCGATGACGAAACCAAAAAATGTATTTTTTCCATTTTGCACACTACAATCTCAACCGCATCATTGGGTCGGTTAACTTTCATTACTTGACTTGTCGGGAGCTGTCTGCAGACAAAAATTACGTTTATTTTGAATTCTTATTCAGTGGCAGGGGTCTAGCAGGCAAACCAATAGTCTTGGTTGTTGCTTCCTCTAATAAAAACGAATATTAAAGGTGTTTGTTCCACATTGGGGACACCCCCCCCCCCATTTTTACCCGGTAGTAGTTATCATTGATATCAAACGAAAGGCAGAAATTTCAGCTTCCAAATCCAACACTGACTTTTAATGGTTAATATTTATTACACAATAGCACTATATCCATTATAAATTGAAATCAGAAATATTTTCTGAGATTCAAATCTATTAAAACCAAAATTACATAGAATGAGAAATAAAACAGGGGATTTTTTTTGCTAACCAAAGAGTGGATGTTAATCCATATTTTCATCGTAGTGGACCAGCACAGCTGCATCCACAACTCAAAATACTGCCTATCCAATATGACACATTAGCATGTGTTTGTGTGAGGTGTTCATTGATCTCAGGTAGCAAATCCCGGAAGTTTCAGAGTGGGAAAATTTCCAGGGAATTTTGGGAAGACGGAATTTATGGGAAGTTTAGGAATTTTCGGGAAAATTGGGAAATTTTCAAAACATCTTTTGAATCGATACAACCGATGAGGTCCTTATTGTTCAGTTTTAAGATTTACTCGACAATTGAAATCGACAGAGAACATACAAGCATGTTTTAAACAACTTGGAAAATGAATAAACAACAAAAAACGTGTTTGGGTCAGTTTATTTGCTATTCTATCACTCACTTGATTTGTTAGTTTATATTCTGTAAACCAACCCACCCATGAGTTTACCTGAGAATTATCTTCAAAATCAACTTAACTTCTTAATGGTTTTGACTGCTTCCTAAACAAGCACAAACATTTTCAGCAATTCAACTGATTTCAGATTTTTGAAATCCACTTTCCACAATGGTTTTCTTATTTGTAGCACAAAATGGTTTATTTTTGTGTACAATAATCAACCCAAAATGCCTACTGTAATATAGGGGTATCAATGCCATTACAACAATGACATGAACCAGCCTTCAGAGTCAAGAAAAAAGTGCATTAATATATTTCACAAACAGACTCCTTATAAATGTTTTAAACTTTTATAATGTGTGACTATTCCAGGTTGTGTATTTTAGAATGTATCCATAACTTTGTGATGATTAGAGTACTTAAAACATATGAAAATTTAAAATAACATTTGAACAAATTTATAATTACATTAAATATGTAGATAAGTCCTCCAATTTAGTAAAATTTTTGTAATACAGGTTCTGGTCTGGGTCAAAGTGTTCTTTGCCAGATTTTAGAACTACTACGTCTAATTAGTTTTTAATTTACATTTAGGGCTAACAAATGATGCACTCTTGAAAAAACACTATTCAAATGTACATATCTTGTCGGAGGGATGCTTAATAGAAAACTATTTTCAAATTTGCCAAAGTTCCAATTTCAATTCAAAGGTTCCCTAACACAAATGTATTTAAAAATATGTCACGTACGTCCCCCACCAGAAACGAAGGAGACCATTACAACTATTTTGTGGTAATTAACTTGAGAATTGCGCATTTGACCTTTGACGATTTTGGCTAGATTTCGATCAAGTGCCCTGACTAGATAACTTTATTTCTGATTAGAAACTCTGAAAAGAATACTGTAAAGCTAAAGCTTAAATTATTAAAGGATAGTGCCTTGCTAAATCAGAAAATCATCCAAAAATCAGATTTTTGCATCCTGTACAAGTCTATAGGTGTCCTAACATCCTCTACACCCAATAAGGACAAATCAGATATTTTAGTCATTACTGTCTGTACTGCACTTACTACAACACTTAATTGAATGAGATTCTATCTTTGAGTACTTTTGTTTCTTCCTTTTCTATAAATTTTCCATGTGGAAAATAGCTTAAATGTGAATTCTAATGACTTATCCTACACTTTTAAGCTTTCTTGCAAATTGCCAATATTTTTGAATCTTTCGGGTGGAATCACTGATAGTGCCTTTACAATTGGGCCTGTAACATAGCAAAATGTTCCATATTCTTAATTAGCACAACGTAAATAATTGAAAGAAGGCCTAACAACATGTTTTTTTTATTTTTCCTGGGGACAAAATGTTTTAAAATGTTTAAAACTTAATAAATGCCAAATGAAAATTCCCGAAAATTCCCAATTTTCCCGGGCCCTTCAAAATTCCCTGAAAGTTTCCGGGACAGTTCCCAAAATCCCCGGAAACTTTCCACCCCTTTGCAACCCTATGTCTGATCCGCGATAATATCGGATCCTACGCATGAAATAATGATACAATTGGGATGATTTGCGCCCAATATTAATTGGTCTCGCTACAGGGTTCGCCGTTTCTTCCCAAGGCGGAAAAACCCGCGTTTTATTTCCGCGGTTTTTCCACTTGGCAAAAACGGGTTTCTTCCAGTTTCTTCCACTGAAATCGGAGAACTAAAAAAGTCATTTAAAATGTTCTAGTTTAAAGCACATTACCTTTATGTTTGTGTTATATTATACAGTGAATGAAATATCGTGAAATAATTCAAATAACCATTCAGGGACCCCCCCTACCTACCCCATGCAATTGCATATAAACCAGCATTTATTCCAAGGCAAATTAAAAAATACTGGCAGAAACTGATTCTCACTTTCACACCAGCAGGCCAGCAAGGTCTCCTTTAAAGTACTCTTTAACAGCTTAAAATATGTTATAGTCTCCCTACCCCGGTTGTCCCACTATAAGCATTACAACAAACGACACTTAATGGTTGCTACTTTTATGATTTGTATTTTAAAATTAACAAATTGGCTCCATACAGATTTTTACACTTTTTTCATTGTTTGCATCTACAATTACAACTGTAATAGTAAATAAATGTGCACATGGACAATACTTGGCAAATAATTAACAATATCCATCTGTATCATGTGATAGCCAGTCAAACAAAATTGGGAACAATTTTACTATATACTTGCAAGTTATACTAACATGCTATAAACTTGTAAATAATTTTAAAAGAAAAAACAATTGTAAATTTTAAAGTAACTAAAAGTACAAAAGTACCTCGCTGATTGAAGTGCAAAGCAATGATATGGTGTAATTTAGTATGTTGTTCATAAATATCATTTCTTTAGGTCTTCCAGTTCTTCCAATTCTTCCAGTTTCTTTCCAGTTTCTTCCGGAAGAACTTGAAGAAACACCTTTTTTCCCAGTTTCTTCCATTTCCGGAAGAATAGGTTTTTCCGTAGTTTTCCGAACCTGTCTCGCTAGAGTTTTTAAATATTGGGCTCGACTGCCGTCTCGCCCAATATTTTTGCAACTCTAGCTCGACCAATTAATTTGGGCTTAATCGATCCAATTTATATCATATTATAAGATGAGCAAATAACAAATCCATTTTGTCCCTAACTCACTGAAACCAACTAAACATAATACTTTTCATTTTACCCTCTGGTGCTTGTAAATGGTTGTTCTCTCTTTTGTCTTTGTCTTGATTACTATACATTCATATTCCCCCCTACCCACTTTGCCTTTTTGTTTTACTTTTTGTTTCCTAATAAAAGTGTTTACTATTTCCAATAGAGATGCCACTTGTTGAATTACTAGAGGACAATTTACTTAAAAAATATTGTACAATCCAGCTTGTTCTACTGGTCCTTCCTTTACTATCCTATGCATCACTCAACATGTAACATAGATTATAGCACCAGCATGCATTTGTGGCCAGAATTCATAATTTTAAAATGCAAGTGTTTAATACTTTGCTAGAAATCAGTTTAGTCAAAAACGAGGGTTTTAGTATCTTCTATACTGCATTGTATCGTTTTTTGTTGGTTTTTGGCAGGCCACAAAACAAATTACTTTATGGATTGCAAAGGCCTAGGGGCTGAAACTTGGGACATCATTTTTTTACTATATTGCCCACATCTACTTTTGAAAAACAACAAACGTCAAAGTTTAGAACCCTGTGGGTGATTGTGAACAGTAGATGGATTCAATTGAACAACAAATGACCAAATATTGACATCTGGATGCAACCATCCATTCCATGTACTTCATGGATGATGGACACCAACTTTTAGCAAATCAGTCATCCCTATAGCCTTTCAATGTAAGGTGGAACTTTGCCACTTACACTCTCAGAACGGTTGGTTAAAAAATTTAACCAACATGTATTAACAGTTGACAGCCCAACTTTGGGGAAATTTGTACCCATTTGTGGGGTAATATAGCAGATGATTGGGCAAAATTTTACCAACAGTGGACAGAATTTGCCCAATAAAATGCTAAAATATAGACACTACCCACAATGGGGCAAAAATTTATCCCATTTGTTGGGCTGTCACCTGTTTATACATGTGGTTCATTTTTACCCAATGTTCTGAGATGTATATTCTACCCATTTTGTTGAGGAGATCTCGCAGTTGTGGCAAAACATCCTCTGAAGCACTATAGTTATTTACCCGCCGGGTTGCATTCTGACCTTTGTCTTCCTTGGTGTTATCTCATGTACTTATCAAAGTCATGTTTCATCTTATACTGAACATACTATAGTGGCCCAGCCTTCCTTGGCCGGGCGCCGGGCGATTTTTACCCAGTGGTTTCCAAGGTTTGGCTCGCTCGGTAAGGCAAGAAAAATCGGGAACCCGGCGCCGATTTTAAAAGCAAAATAGCCCGTTACTTGTTGCACTCATTCAAGTTATTGAATAAATGATTGAATTATCACACGTGGGTGTCTGCCAAAAGCATGCTCATAACTTTTAGATTTTAATCAACATTATTTTGTTTTACTTGCGATTTTTCTTGTACACTAAAATAACCTCGGTCTGGCTCTCAGTCCTAGCAAAACGGCTCCCGGCTCCCTTAAAAAATTAGGGACCAGCAGCCGTTTTTTGTATATTTCTGGCTCCCGGTCCAAGTCATCTTACGGAAAGGGCTTGATAGTGCCCTGGGAAGAAGAAGTCTTCTTTTTACTCCCTCACATGAACAATAAAATACATGTGTTCTTCCTACATTTTGTTAAATGAATGAGGTGATGCTCACTTTTAGAGAGATGTCTGTAAAGAGAGAAAATCTTCATAACTGTCCTAGCCGCTCAGCAGTTGTGTTGAGGCAGTTTATGCATCAATCTTAATTTTGACCTTGATCCAGAAAAACAGTTTGTTAGTGGAATACTGCAATCACAATTGGTCAGCTCATCACTGGCACCTTGACAAGTTGAATAACAGAAAAGGCAGGGTGCCAAATTGCAAGGCATCACGACATTGTGTTTCTGCCATTTAAGGCGCATGTTAAAAAATATCAGATTCTCCTAGCCCTCTCTCCTCACTTTTAAGGATAAAGCCACTTTTATTTGCAATTTTTTCAATTGATGTTTTAATCCTGAAATATTGATGTATGATAGCCCAATGTTGTTATTATCACCACAGTCCCTTTTCATGTAATTTTACAGACTCTAGGGGTCTATTCCTAAAATTAAAATAAAATCTTTGGTAATATCAATTTTTGGTGAAAACACTTTTTCAGCGGCCACTGCTAACTGAGAAACTAAAATTAAATTGAAGGGGGCCTAAGCTCATTTTTTTCAGAGGCTCACATTATGTGGATCAATTGGTTAGCTTAATGACTAAGCTGAAGACAACCACACCACCACTATGACTGTGACAGCTGAACTATGATGTATCATTAAACTTTTAAGATGCGTTGCCCCAAACCCCCCCCCCCCACACACACACACACAATAAGAGCATGTAGTGCTGGGGTACTCATGGGATGTGGGGGGTGGTTTTGTTTTTTGGTAAAATATCTACCACATTCGAGGCACATGTGGTGCACCTGCACCACAACAGAGGGCACATGTTGGTTCAGTGATCAGTGCGTGCGTTACAAGCCAAAGGTTGTGACTTCGAGCCCCGCTGTGGTTAATGTGTTGTGCACTTGGGTTAGGCACTTAACCTCTGCTATGGGTACCCGCATATGCTGGGAAATGCAAAACAGAACTCTCTGTGGGGGGGAGTGGCGAACCCTCCACACAACTTATATGAGGTAGTCTGGGCTCGTCAAATTCCAAAGACGAAGATGGCCACTCCGCCTGCGGGCGCCCCATTCGCATTTTTGTAAATCTCTAAATAAATAAATACATTTTATTTGCAACACTTGGGCAAACTTTGCTAATCCAATGACATTGACAGCTGCCAGCTTGCTGGTTTTTCATAATTCTGGAATTCTCAGCCTCTGAGGCAATCTCATCTTGGAAGGATTGTTTTCGTCAGTGGCCAATTCCAGGGGTGGGCATTGGAATTCACCCTCCCCTCCCCCAATTTCTTTCTTGCCCCCCCCCCCCCGGAAGAAAAATGACACTCTTAAACATCCAAAACGAAACTGAATCATTATCACAATGTTTAACAAGGTGTCCAACAACAATCATGATGGCACGTGTTAACAAGGTGTCCCTAAAACTGAAACATTATGACACCGTTTAAACAAGGTGTCCCCCCAAACGGAATCATTATGACACATGTTTAACAAGTGGCCCCAAAATTGAATCCAGACACTGTTTTAAAAACGTGTCCCTAAAATGAATCATTATACAAATATTACAGGTTGCCCCAAAACTGAATATGACAATTTAAAAATGTTTTTTTTTTTTTTTTAATATGACACAATTTAACAAGGTGTCACCAAAACTGAATCATCATGAACATGTTAACAATGTGTTCCCCAAACGGATCCTTATGACACATGTTAAACAAGTGTCCCAAAACTGGAATCATTATGACACATGTTAACCCAAGGTTGTCTCCAAAACTGATCATTATGACACACGTTTAACAAGGTCCCCAAAACTGAAATCATTGACAATTTTGTATTGCAGCCCTACTACACACATACCATGGCAACTAAGGTATGCTCTTTTAACTTAGGTTCAAGCTCTAATCAGCATTATGTCCACTGTCACTAAGCTTCACCTTACTTCACTCTACAAGAACTCCCTAACCATTTCATGGTTTTTCCAAGAATTCTGGTGAAACCAAAAACTGGCACCTCTGAGCAATGTTGAGATTTCTTTTTGTACCGGAGTATAATATTAGCTACCCATGCACAACATGTAGAAACTTCTCGATTGACTTCACCCTTGGTTCTAATAGACTTCTAATGGATGATTATGTAATAGACCATAATTATGATTGAGTGCATCTTCGCCAAGTTTCATTTCCAATTTAAACAAATATTGTAACACTTTGATTTTACAATTCCTTAGACTTCTGCCGACATTCCTGACAGACCGTACTATGACCTGTGCAAAAAATAATCACACTGCGGCACATGCAGCACGTACGCAGCTATTTTGACACCAAACAGTCTAAGGGATTACAAACATGACTATGGGACAATCGCAATAGTTTCCAGTACACCTCCAAACTATGCATTAAATGTCCATTCCACCTTACTTAATCCATAAACTTTAATCCTCAGTGCCATAACAAAACTATTTTAATCATGACAAAACATTATCCAAATGTAGCTGTTTTCAGAGACAATGCCCAACTACCTTTCTAGCTGGAACCCCCAATTTGCTTTCACACCTACCAGGCAAAACACCCTGCAATAAAGTAATCCAAGTATCAAACTTGACAACTACATTCTATAGCTAATAATTTCCCGGGGAAAGGGAGAAGGAAAGATTTTCAACATACCATTTTTTCCATATTTAACTTTCTTTGCCATCGATGATGGTATTTTCATGGAATCTTTGACAAGTACAACTGAATTCTTACTACATTGATTATTTTACGCATCGCTATATTCACATTTCCATACTTCCAAAGTTTTTTGCAAAAATCAATCCCACCACGTGAAAATTGCAGCTTATACACTACCTATGAAGTCTTATTAGGCAATATCACAAGCTCCGAACCCGCTCGCTCTGAATGGCGAAATGGTCCTATAAAATCAAAATGCGTCTTCTTCCTGATACGTATACACCAACGACTTTCTATATATCTTGTACACGACAGAACGAGTAATTGCTGCCCTGGAACAGCACTTCTTGAGTGCTGAGAAAAGAAACTGTGCTTTCTCCGGGGATGCTTTAGTATTATCGCCTATAATTTCTTCATTCGTGATCATACATGATCCTGACCTGGTTTTAATTGCCTAAGTATACTTGGCTTAGAATCTGGCTTGACCCCGTATCATACAACGTTTCTTCCACTGAATGAGTAAGTACACTATTACCCTGTAAGGCATATTTTTCCAACTTTAAAATGATCAACTTTGAGCAAAATTATTAGTTTCAATTTTGTTCTCTCAGATAGAAAAATGGTCTCATATTCGCTTTGATAAGTAAACACCTACAAATACATTAATTAGAAACTAACACTTTAAGTGTTTTGTTAATTTCTAATCCGCAAGTACTTTGGAAAATTTAATCAAGATTCCTTTTTTTTAAGCTTGCTTTTACTTCCCATCGTGTGGCTATCAATTACACTGCCAGAGAACGATTTCTCATACATGCAACTCCTGAAGTACACTTTAAATGATATGATTGTGACCGCAGAAATTGCCGCTACCACGTATCTAACTCCCATGACAATATTGATATCCAGATTTCATGAAATAATATACAGCAAGTATACCAAAGTTGCATCAAAGCCTAGAACTGATTCAAACTTTGGGTACCTGCTCACACAATGGTCAGATTTCTACAATACACAAGTGAATATAGGTCAGTGGACTGTGCCACTATGATGAAGTTTGAAGCAGTTCATATATGATGCCACCTTTCGAGAAAACTTCTTCCACTAAAAGTAGAAACTCTGGAATGAAAATACCACTACGTGTCTCACTGAATTCCAAGGGCCCGACAGCAAGCTGATTAAAAAAAAAAAAAAAAAAAGATGTCAAGCGACTGGGAAAAGATCGAAATGAGACATAGCCATGTGTAGAAAACACCCCACTGGTATTCCTGGTAAATATTGACTAAATGCAAACTTGATACGTCCGGGGAGAGCGAGTCTACAAGTCAAGATTCATAACCAAATTGCTCAGCACAATGGGTTTGCTTGATGATGATTAAATGGGTTCTAAACAATCCATCGATATCTCAGCCTAGTTAACTGTTTCTCGCGTGTCACACAATATTCTTTATACAGTAATTCCATTCCTTTTCCCATCCCTTTCATTTTGTGTTGACATTTTGTATTCTTGTTTCCTTTTTTAACCTTAAGTTACCTATCTTCTGTATCAAGATGTGGTCTTGCTTTGACAATACCTACAATTTATAGCATTTTGAGTAAGTAATACCTAAATGTCGAACTTAGGTTAAAAGAGAGACCTTAAAGGGCACATAGATAAATCTCACTATACTTCGATTACATACCATAAAAGCTCATAAAATTAGGCAGGAATTATTCAGTTTTTCCTTCTGTTTCGCCGAATTGTTTTTGCATGCAAAAGATACCACTGTAAATCCTTTGCATTGTCTTTGCCTAAATATTCCATATCAGTTTTGCACTGTTTATGAGGCCTACTTTGGTGGTAATCAAAGTATGGGGATACATTTCTCCCAATTTATTTGAAAATAATACAAAACAATTTCTAACAAATACCATTAAAGCCACGATCAGCCTTTTTTTCCAAATTCAAAATGCCCATTTTGTCTCTGATTGCTAGTGTTAGGTCGATATCAACACCTTATTACTTTTCTTGTGAACCAGACACTTAGCCATTTTAAGCGATCTTGAGATGCATACCACTAATTTCTGGGCCTTAAAAAGTTGGATCCCAATGGCACATAGAATACTTTTGATGTATGTCTGTGTTGTGTGTGTTTGTGTGTGCCACTGTGCGCATGTGGATGTGTGCATGTGTCATGTGCATCATGTCTGGCATGTGCCTCAAGCGTGCGTATGTTTGAAACTTACCCTGCACACATATCAGCTCAATCACTAGGACCACTTACAACAATTGAATCCCAGAAAGGGCAGGGTGCCAAATTGCAAGGCTACTACAATGTTTGTTTCTGCCAATTTAGGCGGGCATTTAAAAACTTAATCAAGATTCTCATAGCCGCTCTCTCCTACACGTTTAAGGATAAAGCCCAAACTTTTTATTTTGCAATTTTTTTCAATTGATGTTTTTAATCCTGAGAAAATATTGATTGATGTGATGCCCAATTGTGTAATTATCAACCCAAGGAGGATCCTTTTCATGTAATTTTTAAAGATTTTTTAGTTTTTTTGTTTTTTTGTAATTAAAATTAAAGATCGGATGGTAATATCAATTTTTTGGGTGAAAACTTTTCCAGCGACCACCTGCTACGAGCAACTAAAAATTAAACTTTAAGGGCCCTAATCTCAGTTTTCAGAGGCTCACTTAAATGAGGGATCAATTGGGATTAGCTTAATGATAAGCTGAGACCACACACACCACCAACTATGAATTGAAACTGACACTAATGATGTAAATCTTCCCTTTAGAATGCTTTAGCCCCCCCACCAACAACCCCCCCCCCCCCCACACACACCCCCACATATAGAGCAATGTAATGCTGGGGTACTCAAGGGGATAATAAATGGTGTAAAAATCTAACCACCCTTAGAGGGACACATGTGGATGCACCCTGCACCACAACATAGGGCGAGACATGTTGTGGCAGTGATCAGTGCTTGCCTTAACAAGCACAAGGTTGTGGTTTCGTAAGCACCCACCCGTCAGCCAAATGTTGTTGTGTCCTTGGCAAAGGTACTTACCTCGCTATGGGGATACCCACGCATATGCTGAGAATGCAAAAACAGACTCGCTCTGCACGAGGAGTGGCGAACACCACACAGCAACATTATAAGGGAACTATCTGGAAACGGACTGTCCAAATGCAAAGACAGAAGAGATGGCCACGCCGCTGCGGGCGCAAACCATTACGTCAATTTTTTGTAAATCTAAAAAATGGAAATACATTTTATTTGCAAACCTTGGCAACTTTGTCCCAAAAAAACAATCCAATGACATGAGACATGCTGCCAGCATTGCTGGTTCCATATCTGGAAGTCTCAGCTCTGCAGGGCAATCCTTCATTTGGAAGGATGGTTTTCGGTCAGTGGCAAATGCCAGGGGAGTATGCATGGGGGATTCAATTCACCCTACCCCCTCCCCCAATTATTTTCACTTAGCCGCCCCCCCACCCCCCGGAAGAGAAAAAATGCCACCTCTTAAAATCAAAAACTGCTAATCAAATTATTACACATGGTTTAACAAGGTGTCCAAAAACACTGAATCTTATGGCAACGTTTTAACAGGGTCCCTAAAACTGAATCATTAATGACACACGTTTCAAAAGGTGTCCCCAAACCTGATCATATACAACATGTTTAACAAGGTGGCCAAAAAAAAGAAAACCCACCCCCTGAATCCATGACACATGTCATAAAAAGGTGTCCCCTACACTGACTCATTATGACCTGTTTAACAACAAGGTGGCCGCCAAAACTGGAATCATGACAATTTTAAAAAGGTGCCCAAAACACTGAATCATAAGACAACACATTTAACAATGATACTCCACCAAAACTGAATCATCATGATCACAATTGTTTTAACACGGTCTGCCACAAAAACTGAATCAATTATGACACATTTTAAACAAGTGGGTCCCAAAAACTGAAATCACCTTAATGACACATGGTTAACAGGTGTCTCCAAAACTGCCTCATTATGACACCCGTTAACAAGAGATCCCCAAACTGCGAATCATACCAATTTTTGGTATTGCACCAACTATTACTACAACATACAACTGGCAACTAAGTATGCTCTTTTAACTTAAGGTTCATACATCTAAGTCAGCATTATGTCCACTGTCACTAAGCTTTCACCTACTAATTACTTCTACAAGAAATCCCTAACATGATTCAGTTTCCTTTATTTTCCAAGAATTCTGGTGAAAACCAAAAACTGGCAATCTCTGATCAATTTTATATTTCTTTTTCCTGTACCGGAGTATAATATTAGCTAAATCATAAGCGACCCATGCACAACATTATAAAAAATATTCTCAGATTGCCATTCACCAATTGGTTTCATAAAATGACTCTAATGGATGAAATTATGTAATGACCCATAAGTATGTGAGTTACATCGTACATCAGACAGCCAAGTTTCCTCCAATTTAAATAAATATTGTCAAACAAACTTATGAATAATTCTACAATTCCAATTAGAACGAATTCTGACTGCCGAATTCCGGACAGAACAGTACTATGACACTGTGCAAAAGAGAAGAAATAAATCAAATGGAGCACATGCCAAGCACGGTACGCAGCATATTTTGACACCAACAGTCTAAAAGGATTACCAAACATGACTATCTGGACAAGCATGACGTATACACAGTAAACACTCCCAACTATGCATTAAATGTCCATAATAATCCCACCTTACTTTCCATAACTTATCACATCAGTGCCATAACACAAACTACTTTTAATCATTAACCAAATTACTAAAATGTTATCTTTTTTCAGGATACAATGCCACTAACCTTTTCTAGGCTGGAACAACACCAATTGCTTTCACCACTAACAGGCAAAACAAAGCACTGCAAAGAAAGTAACCCAGTATCAAACTTGACACCTACATTCTATAGCTATAATTCCCGGGATTTTTCATATCACATACCAAATTTTTCCATAACATTAAATTTCTTTGAAATCGCATGAGGATGGTATTTTCACATGGAAATCTTATAGACAAGTACAACTGAATTCTACTACATTGATATATTTTCACACACGCATACTCTATACACTAATAATTCACATTTCCATACTCACAAGTTTGCAAAAATAAATCCACCGTGAAATTGACAGCTTATCACTACCTATGAAGCTCTTATTTAGGGCCCAATATCAACAAGCTCCTAACTGCTCGCTCTGAAATGGCGAAAATTGGGCCTAGAACAATGCAAATGCGTCTATCTTTTCTGTTACAGGTATACACCAACGACTTTCTAATATATCATTGTACACGACAGAACAAGAGTAATTGCTGCCCTGGACAGCATCACCTTCAAAATCTGAGTGCTGCAGAAAAAGAAACTTTGTCTGTCGGGGATGCTTTAAGTATTGATCGCTAGAATTTATTTACAAGTACGTAGTCAATACAGTATACTGACCTTGTTTTAAATAGGACCTAAGGTAGAAACTATTGCACCATAGAAAAATCTGGCCAGTGACCACATTATCATACAGACTATCTTATTCTTCCACTGTGAAACGTAAAGTAACTATTACCCTGTAAAGGCATATGTGTCAAACATTTAAAAATGATCAACTTTGAAGCAAATTATGAGAATTCAATTTTTGATATAATCAGCATAGAAAAAACATGAGTCACATATCGTTAATAATAACACTACCAATAAATTACTTAGAAACTAACACTTTACAAGTGTTTTTGTTAAAGATTCTAATCATCAAGAACATTTGTAAAATTTAATCAATAGTCTGTTTTTACGCACTTGCTTTACATTCCAACCCATCGTGTGACTATCATTACAACTGCCATATAACGAATTTTACTCAATAACAATGCAACTCCTGAAGCTACACTTTTCATGTATATGATTGGTGAACCCAGAAATTGCCCTACACTGTATCACAACTACTCCCATACAAATAGTGATAATCACAATTTTCATGAGATAATAACGCAAGTAATACCAAAGCATTGCATCACAGCCTTAACTGAATGCAACTTGGTACCTGGTCAAACAATGGGTCCAATTTCTTCTACAATACACGTGAATATTAGGTTCGTGGAACTGTGCCACATGATGAGTTTTGACAAAGCAGTTTCCTAATATGAATGCCCCTTTCAGAGAAACTTCTTCCCGTAATGTAACCTCGAAATGAATACCAAGACGTGTTGCTCACTGAATTCCAAGGGCCCCGACAAGCAGCTGATTAAAGATTCAAAAGCGACTGGGAACAGATCGAATGAAGACACCATAAATGGTGTAGCAACACCAAACCACATGGTTATTGCCTGGTAAATAATTGACTAAAATGCCCAAATGATACTTTTAAATTCCGGGGAGAAGAGAGCCTCCGACAGCCAAGATTCCCAACAAAATTGATCAGCACAAGGGGGTTGCTTGATGATGGATATAATGGTGTTTCTAAACAATCCCCTATATCTCACAGCATAGTTAAACTGTTCCTCGTCATGATTCACACAATATATACTTTATACAAGACAATATCATTCCTTTTTCCCATCCCTTCATTTTGTGTTGACATTATAAAATGATATCTTGTTTCCTTATACCTAATCACATTTACACCCTATCATTCATGTAGCAGATGTTGGTCTTGCTTGTATACAATTAAACTACAATTTAATAGCACATTTGAAGGTACGTATACTAACTGTAGAACTTAAAGTAAAAGAGAGCCTTAAAAAGGGGACAACATAGATAAAAATCCATCACTATACTTATCCAGATTACAGTACCAAAAAACCATAAAAATAGGAGGAATTATTCAGTTTTTCATCTAGTTTTTTCTCTGTTTCTGCAGAATTGATGTGTGCCATGCACCAAGGACACACTGTATCCTTTGCATTGTCTTTTGCCTAAATATTCCATATCAAGTTTTGCACTGTTATGAGGCCCATCTTTGGTGGTCTTAATAATTCAAAGTATGGGGATATTTTCTCCTCATTACTCCCAATGTTATTTGAAAATAATACAAACCTGGCTAGAGCGAACTAAAATAACCCATTAAATCCACGTATCAGTCTTTTTTTTCCAAACCTCTCAAAATGCCACTCAATGTTTTGTGTCTCTTTATTGCTAGTCGTTAGGTGCATACTTCCACAACCGTTATTTACTTTTGTCGTTTGGTTGACAACCGGAGTCACACTTAGCATTTTTTAGAGCGTTCTTGGAAAGATGCCATAGCAACTATGTCTGGGCCTTAAAAAGTCTGATCCCGAATTGGCACATTGAGGAAGTTAGACTTTGAATAGTAATGCTGGTCGGTGTTGTGTGGTGTGGGGTGTTGTGTGCATGTCACATGGCGCAAATAGTGGATGATGTGCATGTGTACATAGGTGGCATGCCATTCATGACCAAAAAATGTGCTCAAGCGTGCGTATGTGTGAAAACTTAATAACCCTCCACCTATTCTTACCTTCATTCTCATTCAAGAATCAAAAAATATCCTATACTTTCGACACATTTTTAAAAACATAAAAATAGCAATACAGCTGAATTTGTTTGATGTAATAAAACAAAATCACATGACAATTGACACTCAAGTATGGTAATATTTAGTAAAATTGAAAAAATGAAACATTTTTAAATATCAAACTCGAGAACGATAGTTTCATTAAATAGAAGTAAGCTCAACCAAATTTTTCTGGGAGTCATTATTGACAAAAATACTGGAAAAAACATATTGTTGCAATTTCAAAACCACCAATGCAAGTGAATATCGGAATACCTGACCAGACTCACACATACTTCGTAACCAGAAAAATTTTATATTCGTTAATATTGTAACCCTAATTTTGCCTTACATAACTACGGTGTCTATTTGAGGCAATAACATGCTAAAACTATTTAGATCAGTTATTAAAACTCCCAAACTGGGCAGTCAGAATGGTCTCAAACAGCTACATGGAGCCATACCGGACCTCTGTTTGTAAATATACTAGACAACATCTTAAATAGTAACGATATATTTTAAGATCAGCCTCGGTATCATTTCTTTATGAATAAACCCAACACAAATCACGTCCCACAAATTTTTCTCAACATATTGTCATAAGCATGTTTCACAGACACACAAATTATCATCCAACAAGACCAACTGCCCAGGACTAGGACTATCAAATTACTAAAAAAAAACGAAGAATTGTTCTGTAATCGTTCTACTAGAATTGTGGACCAATCCTTTTTTTTTGGGGAAAAATTTCTCTTTGACAACAATATAACGCAATGATACACAAAATATGAAACCTATCAGAAGCCTGATTAAAAATCAAGTTTAATTTCCAATTATAAATGATTTGATCGTTGTCGGCGCGGTCCATGTGATTGTTGTTTTGTGTAGGATGTATGTGTTTTAGTTTTGTAACTGAAACGCTAAGTTTAAGGCTGGTCGCTAACAGGTCTTATAGGGCCTTTGATCATCTCCTAATATCATGTTTGTTTTTTAAATGTCTCCTTTGTTTTGCTGTACCAATGATATTGAAATAAATTATTTGATAATGATGATATAACTGTGATATTGGCATTTGATACCGTTTTCCCAGCATTTTTGGGACAATGCCATCAACTTTTCATAGTGCGCAAACAGTATCAAATATTGTACAATGCACAAAATCACAATGTACAGTGACATTTAAATGTAGCACTCAAAATATCTGCAGTTGAGACTAATTAGTACTGCAAGCAAGATCTAAACAATCATCATCATCATCCTTCGTCGAGCGGAGTCCTGGCGATTTACAAATTTCTCCATGCACATCTATCTTTTGCAGTGTGTGCTATCTGGTTCATCTTGTATCGTGCCTTTATTCATACCCAGCAAACGTTGGATAGTCGGTAAATAAGAGGTGCGTAGGACGTCCAGGTCTCCTTTTTGCCATGAGGTGGTATGTAGAAGCGTATCTTCTCGCAGGCTCTTCCTCTGGCAGCCTAAGATGTGTCCAAGGAAACTGGGAAACTCAGCTGGCGATCTCTTACAAGGTGAATAAGAGGCTCAGTGTTGGTCATTGAATATAGACGGTGTTTTGAGCACACGTCATTATCCGTACGTACACAATAATTGCGACCATGGTGATAGCTCCCATTTTGTCGCTATTTTTTTGGTTAAAATAATTTAATTAACACCTGGACCCAATAACTCATATATGGTTTACATATAATTGACCCTCTAATGACCCAAAATGTGACTTTTAACCCCCTTTGCAACTACAAAACACAGACAACACATGCATTCTAGGGACCATTGGTATTTCCAAAAAAAAAACCTAGCAACTTATTTAGAACAAAACCTAGGGGGACCATATTCAGATATTAGGGTCCAATGATTCATGAAAGATAACAGGTTAAAATAACAAGGTAGAACATATTATAGTTTTTCGTAATTCGAAACACATTCTGACTCCATGCCCACAAAACCGTAAACCCAGCAATAGCGATGAACACAAATCCTTGACAGCAGAAATCCAATAACCTAATTCAACAACGCACTGCCTACCATTTTTGTCAGAATTATGACAGCAATTATATAGCAGATGTGCATTTTTAAGAATGCTTGAATTTCATGAGTACATGGCAAATAGCGTCATTAGGGTTACCAGAAATTCCCGGGTTCGAATCCGGTAGGGTCACTACTTGCTGGTCATGATTTATTCGAGTACTCAATTCTGGTTTGATCTGTATATACAGCAGCTATTTATAAATACGAATACCAAACTCTCCTCCATGTTCACCTGAAATTGGGCAAAGTAATCATGAAAATACCCCCTCCTTTGGAGGGGATGTTAACTGTCGGTCCAGAGAGTTATTACTGTCCATAACCATCGCCGCAAAGGGTCGAGTAAGAAGTAGGGTGCAACCCCCTGACTGTATCCCAATCCCCCGCACAGCCTTATAGTGGTCCATCGTTAGGACGTCATATACAACGCGCCCGGAATCAAGCTTACCTCATTGAAAAAATTCCCCGATACCAACCAATGCCATTGTCAGTGGCTTGGCTAAAAAAACGCTAATAGGGATACATAGTGCTTTAATTAATCTTCCTCGAGTCAGTGACCTCAGTGATGTAATGCAATAGTCGCAACATTAAAATCGCGCGCGTTTAGCGCTGATACACTCCATGCGAGCATTCAAAGGCGGCTCGAACTTCCTGAACATTCTTGTACGTCAACTGACTCAACGAGAATATTTGGAGTATGCGCACCACACTTAATCCACGTTGCTTTGTGTAAAAACTAGACTTTATCTGGAAGGGCCTCAGTAAGTCAAATAAGACGAGACTCAAATCACAAATTCAATAACCTTAATAATTGATCATTTATCAAACAGTTCCAACGTATCATGTCTGAAAACTAATCCACATCCTAAAGGCCAAACTTCAGATCTTTCACTATTATCCGGTGAGTTTGAAACAATGATTGCAAAGTGGTCACAGATTTTTGGCATAATTAACATATAACCCTTATTAACTATATCCCTCATTCCTGAAATACTTTATTCTGTTAGCAACATAGATCAGAGTAGATGCAAAGCGTATAATGGTAATTATAGCCAATCTTTAATGTTGTTTTATAATTACTAACAAATATAACTGAATATCAATGTTAAAAGGGATTAGCGCGATTTGCTAATCCACAAAACATAAAAAAAATACCAATATTTTTTGTATTTTGGTTTGCTGACAAGGATATGCGAACAGCACCTGCGAGTAGGTTTGGCTATGAAATCTGTGTATTAAAGACAAGGCAGATATTTTTTCGGATTCGTAACATTTCTATAGGTACGTATCAAAATTCGACTTGAGTTTCAAAAAGCCTTTTCCCGGTGATATCCCAGATTTTAGCGCTATATTGTGCACCATGATCAATACATTTGACCTCACACACAACATTATTGAATCACTTTGGGTTTATTCTGTCCGAGATGTAGCCCCAATTAAGCTGTTAGTGTAGATTTTGAGACGAGCCATCGCTAGTATGTCTATTTACAGGATATGGTATGACAAATTTCCCCTCAAATACTTACATTCTTCCACTAGTTGGTTGTGTGTTTGCTCCATTAAAGCAGTTATAATATTGAACTATAACACACTTATTCCTGCATTTTTAAGTAAAAAAATGCATTTTTCCACCATTTTCGATTTTCAGACGTCAATTTCGCTGGTCATACATCCCTTTAACTCATCCCTCGTATGTAAGGCACCTTTGTTCTGTGCTCAGGTTTATCTTAGGAGTTATTAGAATGTGAGAGTCATGGCAAGTCAAAATGCAAGACCACATTTGAACAAAATAGGTCCGTGAACTTTACCGACTTTTCTCACTTTTTCTTTCAGAAGCCGCCACTTCTGTCAATACCTGGAAGAAATGTAAAGTGACCTTTGTATCCTTATCTGTCATCTGAGCACAATTGAGTAGGCAATTCAGTAGGACGGCCAAGGCTAACGGGGGCAGGACAACAATCTCTTGATTTTGGTATTTTGGATTTCCAGTGGTAATTTATGGAATTCCTTACACATGCAGATTTCTACAGCAGCCTCGGCCCCAGTAACATTACAAAGTCACCTCTTTAAAAACCATTTTCTTCAATAAATCTTAGTAAATGTACAACATTATTTTGGACAAAATTCTTTGACTCAAAATACATCGGGGTTAGTGGCCTTAACCCTGACCTGCAAAACATTAGTTACCTAATAACATCATTTGAGTTAAATATCATGACCAGCCTATAGCCTTATAGACAGGTCTTTGTCCATGTGCTTATGAGTGCCTCCTACACAATTAAGTCTTTGAAACGACTAATACACTCTACTCTTCATCATTACTTCATGACACAAAATTTTGGCTACTAAACCGCGCCCAATAATTAAAGTAAACCCGGAAGTGTGTGATCCTTGCACAAACGGGAATCCACATAACCCAAATCACAGACGCCCCGTGCATTTGTTTTCGAAATTATGACCGGCGATTATACACCACTCAAGTTCCCTGGATGTTGATGCCGATTTTGAATTCACTTATTGCCTGTAGTTGGTCAGGGTCCATACCCCCTGCCAGTATACAACAGAACTTGCCCAATTGGTGGATGGGTATTGAATAGGATTCCCGACAGTTCTGAGACACTTTGCTTGGTATTGTCATATTACATAGATCATTTAAAAATCATGTTGTGGAGGATATGAATACTGTTATCGGATCTTTAAACGTGTTTTTAAACTTTTGAGGGTTCTGTAAACGGATTATTTGTGTAATCGCGGCCAGTGGTCCTGTGTGTACCATAGATCTGTGACTGTCGAGATAGAATTCCATTTAGTTTAGAGTGCACAGCCGCTACCCTAGAACTAGTGAACAGTGCTTGTTTCTCTACCTGAAAAGTTGTCAAGATTGGAAAATAATTGTGAGAGAAAACTACAAGAAAAAAAAAGCAGACCAAACAAACAGACCAGGTAATACGTACCCACAAAGCCGTAAAACCTCCGGAAGGGGAAAGGGAGGCACCCACCCACCAAATAGCAGAGCGCTAGCACCCCACCCCGCCCCACTCCGCCCCTCACACCCTCTCACCCACCCCGCCTCAACACCCCCATCCCCACATACAGCTAGGAAATAGCGCCTGTTCACCCTATCGGAACACACCCACAAGAATGCAACCGCCCCCGCCCCCCTCCACTCACCCCCGCCCCCCCCACCCCGCGCCAAGCCCTCCCAAATATGCATTGAAGGTCATAGTCGAAGTGCCCTCAAACGGTCAGCACTGCACAGCGTCCAAACGCTCCCCAGTGGTTGACACCTCGGTCTGATACGTCCATCCTTCGCACGCCCTCCTCTCCATCGATGCCTCCCTGCTTTTTCAACCAAACCCCGCCCAACTCTCTCCCACCCCGCTCCACAATGTCACCCCCCCACCACTCCTTCCCCCTCGGAGTTCGGTGCTCCCCCATCCCGCCCCCCCCTCCGCCTAGCCCTCCCAATCCGCCCACCCACATAACATGCCCCGTATCCCCCATACTCTCCTTACTTACCTCCCTCATTCAAAAACAAAGTTCAAAACCAAAATAACACCCTCTACCCTCACCCTGCTTTTCCCCCGCTCTTCCCATTTTCCCTCCCCGTACCTCCCCCCCTCTTACACTCCCAACCTCGCTCCCACCACCTCCCCCTTCCCCTTCGCGACCAATCCCCGCACCAAAATAACCACTCCCAATCCGGGCTCCCCGGTCCCCCCCGGCAGAATAGTGGACGCCGAGCCCACTGGACAGTTTCCTCCTCCCCGCACACAAGAACGATAGGGCCGCCAGCCCACAACTCTTCCGGACCTCCTCCCCCCCGACCTCTCCTCCCCCCCCTCCCTCGAACGTCCCCGCATCCACCCTCATCCCTCCCAGCACACCTCCCCCTCGCCCCCCTCCTCCTTACCCAGTCCTACCAAAACCATCCCCACCAAAAAAAAATAACCACACAAAAGGCAGACATCGAATCACAATCACTCAATAACATCGTCCTAAGCGTCGAAAACAAATCCGAGATTGTTGACCCACAACCCCCCCCACCCCACCCCCCGCACCATTCCCCCTCCCCAACACCACTCCCCGTGTATATCTCATAGCCCCGCCCCACCACCCAACAACGACGCTCCCCGCCCCAACGCGGCCGAAATCCCTGAGATGCAAAGGACACGCAAAAACACCCAATAGTCGTCATAAAAAAACCGCTAACCAGCAGCTAATTAAACGAGCTCCATCTAAAGCAGCAGAACGGCGGGAGACCGGACACCCGATGTGATAGCGTCCCTCCACCCCCCCCCCCACGTACGCTCCCCACCGCTCTACGACAGCTCCCCCCCAGTCCATAACTCGCCGTCACAACTACGGTGCTATGTCGTAAGTCAATCAAGACCCAACCTCCGCCCCAAAAACGAACCACCGGACAATATCAGACCCGATGAATCTGAACCCCTCCCCCCCCTCCCCGCAAAGGCAGACCCCCGATCAACATTCCTAATGGCTGTAAACCATTACCCGCCCCTGGACCAGCAGCGAAACAGAATCTCCCTGGTCAGGAGGAGAGGCTTCCACTATATGCATTTAAATTATTCACAACCACCCAAGTGCCCTACCCTAATCTCCAAACTGCCTAACACACCTAGGACCCCTACCCACTGGTTTCACCCGGTAAATACAAAGTCCTATTTGTTCCCTGTACAAAAGGGACAAAACAAACAATGTAATTTTCCATCCTCAGTGGCACATCTCACCCCTTAAGAATTTAATATCAATACCCCATCTCCTACCTGATCAGTTATGAAATTTAGGAGAAGTTATCCCCACATTTTTCGAGCTACTGGACCACTAAGACTACAGTAGGATAAAAATTACTTGGACAGGAACGATACGCACGCCTCATTAAGCACACAACAAGCATAACGCTGAGGTATCGGCGCATTGCTCGACCAAAATTCCGCGTTGCGAAACGAGGCAGATTGCACGCAGTCCACGCTCGCATGTTTCGATAATCCATAGTCACAAAAAATTATTATTCAGACTGTAGCATGCACATTGAACCTCGAGGTCAGGGCACTTTTCATCAGGTGTTCCCGTAAGAATACGGTTAAAAATGCAGTGGGTAGGACGTACGCCAACCTAACCAACACGCATTCACAACGGCATCAACTTACACCGGAGACCCTAGATCTGTTCAAGACTTAACGGTAGGAGGCAGCTCTTACTCTAATCGAACGGTTACAACAAACAGACTATTGACTAAAGACTACAGCCTGGTCCACAATAATTTAAATCTAAATGACCGTTATTTTTCTTACACAATTCATGATATGACTAAGATATTTCGAACATATCAGTTTAATAAGAGATGATTTTTCAATTGTTCACTGGGGAACACCGATACGCCATAGTAAATGCACGTAGCAGTATTCCCCAATTTTAACCCTTTTTGGAATCCCCAATGCCCAAACGGCAGATCGATCGTGTCCTAACCCCCCTGAAAATTGCTATGTCAAATCCAATACAAAAGTACTCAATGCCACCTTTTTTTGATATCCTACATATTGTACTTAATATTGATAGCACCCATTATTCAACCCAGATCTTGCCCATTTACTCATCAGTTTTTATTAGGGATAACTTGGAACCGGTCCACAAAAACACCCCATCTTTGCCGGGGGCATGGACTTAACCCATCTGTTTTTCTAATCATCTCCTTTTCTCATTTTATTAACACAGTGGTCGAATCCATAAAGAGACCCTCAGTTAATTGTAAATTAATGCATTTCATTCTATTTCAGACCATTTTCCACATGGTTTTGATCACCACCATGAGAATAATTTCTTATATTTAATTGACTGAGCAACAAAATAGTATGTCCTAAATCTGCTATTACTGCTATCTTCACTGAGATTTCTTGGGAGCTACGTAATGACTAAAAGGCAACACTTTCAGTTTTCCATTGCTCTAAAAACATATATCAAGAATAAAATAACTTATCTTTGCTCCTTCCTTGAGAAGTGAATGAAGGGCGATACCTCGGGGAGGGTTTTAGTGGGTGAGGGGGGTAAAAAATTCAGACAAAAAAAAATCAATTTTTATTTTAAGCAACTAAACTGAATAAAATATAGATAATGATTATAATCATGCAATTTCTTTGCCCTCCAAAGTCCATTTTACCCTGGCAACAAACACCGCCCATGTAACTGACACCATTTGTTCACATAAACATTGAGCAATTCACCTTCAATACATGCATGGGTTAAAATATTTATTAACAGTGGAGAGCAATTAACAATAAAGTATAGCTGTAGAGTGCTTTCATTTTGCTTGTTCCAAGTTACAGATAACCATTAACAAGCTCTTATGACAGCACTCTACTATCAATTCAACAACAAACACCAGTCACAACAGACAAGTATGACCACATGGGGGGAACAATCACTTTTTAGTTAATCACAATTAGTTTCAAGTGCCCTTCCCCCAAAAACGGTAGACCATACCTTATACTCCTCTAACCAATACTAACTCACAAGGTGGCAAAACAGAATGAGCAAAAACCCCTTGAGACTTTTGGGAATCTATTTTTTTTCCAGAAAACCTGAATATTTTGTCAGGGCAAAATCCCTGCAGCGTTCCCCCAGGGGCATTTCAAATAGGTCAACACCATCTCCAAGCATGCTTTTGTGGCCTTTAATATTAACACTTACAAGGAGAACGCCGTACAAGGGATCTATTATACAATATATTCCATAAAAATAATTAGGACCACATATAGAGTGGTTTCACATCAAAAACAAGATTATTTTAAACCCATAAAAAATGACTGCAAAACCATCTAAGTTGACCATAGCGCTATTTAAAAATCTCGCTAGTGTGTAACGTGTAATGCGATACGGCCGGCACACAGTTTTCGTCAAAATACATGCCACTAAGGAAATACACCATTATGAAGAGCACTGTGAATGTGTATGACGCCATACTAAGTGCCGTCCGTATCACATAACACGTATACACTATCCCCTATTGCACTACGCGAATTTCAAATAGCGCAAGTTCAGACCACATCTTCTAATTAAAGCAATATTAGCAACATTTTTGAAGAGTCAACGACCCCCAATTTTCAAAAAAGTTGATGTTTGGGCACAGTTACGTTGGTAATTGTCCCCCTAGAAACTATACTCTTGCGAACGAGAATGCTAAGAAATGCGTATTTATACATAAAATAATCGATTTTGTAATGTAGAATTGGGATCCCAACTATTGGGCTAACGACGAGACTCGCATGCTACGTGTATGTCCTTAAAAACCACTGATGAATAGTGTGCCACCTCGATAAGATAACCTCTAACTTGACTGTGCCTGACCCTAAACGCAACTATGGATAGAGTAGACACATACAAAGGCGCTATTTTTCTCCCGCTATTCACATGGAAAGGCCATTTTCCAGCAGCCGTGAATTATTATCGTCTGGGATCCCCGATAATCTACAATTACCTTCGTTAGTGACACACCCATAAACCTTTTCGAGCTTGAAAACCATTCAACCAAGGTATATTTACTAGCCAGTGTACCAATGCCACCTGTGTAAAAAGCTCAATTTTTTTTGAAAAAATGGGGCCGCTCTTCAAATAAATGTGCTAATATGCTTTAATTTTTATGGTTAATCATATTATATTCCGTTTATCCATGAAAACCAACTCGATATTGTGTTTCAATAAAATATTATTACTAGCATACTATATTATCTAAATTATATCTTAGTACAGGTTCTCCTTTAAGGAATGGTCCCTGTGTGAAATGCATCTTCTGTCATAAGGTATTTAAGCCAGTAGTATCCCTGGACACTAACTACAAAAATAAAGCAATAAATTGGAATATAATAATCTCAAGCACAGGACTGGGTCATGGAACTGTAACATTACTCACAAGCAAACACCAATAGTGAATTCTGTAATAAAAGAATGTGGGTTCCGATGAAGCGAGCAGGAGGATTAGAAACCATTTGCATTGCAATAATTACATTTCGATTTTGTTTACTAAAACTCAAGATGATTACATAGGTTGACCAACATAACATTGCATACGAGGTGTTCAATCCAAGGAATCAGTATGAGCTGGGTTGGAACAAATTAATTGAGGCTCTACTCCAAATGACTAAGGGGATGCAACAGTTTTAAATTGAAAGGTCACTCACATGACTTGTCACCAGATTTGATTAGTCTATTTGTAGACCGAAAATAAAAACTACTTCTATTTTTTATTAGTATTCTTTTAACATAAATTGAACATCATTCTATAATTTAAAAAGAGACACATACAGTTTCCCAAAAGAGTGCCTCGAATGTTTTTGAATACCATTTGAGCATACTTGAAATTTGACCTCATGTTGACATAAATGACCCAAAAATACACACTGATCCAAAATCAGGTACAACTTATGATAACGAGTTTATAGAATACTTACTATCCTGGTTCAATGCCAAAAATGTAAGTTACCCAAATCTGAAGGTGGATAATTTTCTAAACTGGAACATTTTGTGTAAATTCAATCTGAATTCAAAAAATACAAAATTTTGAACTTGACATTGTATCACATAAATTGTCTACCAGGACAACAAAGTTGAACAATGATGACAAAAATTAGGGAAAAATCTATTCTAAAAAAAATATTTTGTAAAAGACATAGGCTACTCATTACACAACTCTAATACACTTATTAAGATGAGGCATATACGTGATTACAATTTCAGGCCTGTAGCTCTATTGGCTTCCCCATTTTTTTCTACAAATCTTACACATGTTCAAAATGAAGGTGTGAGGTGAGGGTAACAGTTTTGCATTATTTAAAAGTCAGCCTCTCCCAATTTTCAGGGTCCTCTAAACCCCCAAAACACTGAAGCATCATACCTTAGATTCAATGCCCTCCATTTTGAATTTCAAAAGTCAAAATCTAACTTAAATTGCTCTGGGATGCCAAACAATGGATTCCAATCCCACAAGATATATAGGTCACTACCACAAGTATTGAACAGAAAAAAATCACTGCTTGGAGGGTCAGTATCTTCGAAGAAAAGCAGTGTGCTAAACTGGTTCCTGGAATTATAGCCAGAGTCTAGACTAGAGGGGCTTAAACAAAGGGATGTGTTGATTGCACTATGCTGACAGAAAACAAAATCCTTTGTCTTAAGGGGCATTTCGTGATCCACAACATCGTCCTCACGACTTACCTCAAAAAGGTTGAGATTTTTATATCACCTGAACCATTAGCCTTAGTAATCAAAGTGTACCTAATCTTACATGCAAATTTGGTCGTATCTGTAAGAAATTCGCAATTTTGTATTTTCTGTCCGTAACAGAACAGAAATTACTGCAGTGGCCTATGGGACCGAGGGAACCAAGCAATTGTTCATAATATCATAACACAAAACAGCAAGATCGGGACCAACTCAAATATTGTGATTAAGCATTTCTCAAGGATATCTAGTGAACAATGATACAAAATCACGACATGCACCTTTAATGGATAATTTCTAGAGAAACAGCACAGAGCAAACTTTTGTCTGACTTTGCTCTCAAATGCAGTTTGCGATTTTTCAAATGCAATTTTCTCAGAAACAAAAATTTGTATTTTGTTTAACATCCGTCACAATGTAATACACCCAGCGACATGTAAAGATGGGCTAATTAGGATTGGGGTCCCCAATATTTTAAAAATCCCTATTTTTATGTCGATCACCTACAGCTCTACCACTAGGAGTTTTAGTTCATTAAAAAGAAACTACAAATGGTATCATAATCTCAACATTGTAAAAAAAATTAAAGGTGTATGACCCAATTTAAGTGTATATATTTTTCATCTTGATAGAATGGCCTTCACCCGAAAACCCCATCTGTAAAGTTTTGCGCCAATATTTCAACCAGTTTTTTCAGAGTTAAAACATGAATTTGTAATCCCCATAGGATACTCACGATAAAATTAATATTAGTTGACCAAAATAAGGTATATTTTTGCTTATAACATCCAGACCAAACATCCTTTAGCCCTAACATTTCGCTGGGTAAATGAGAAAATTAGTAGCTTTCTTCTGATATCAAAATTTTAACCACTTCCGGTAAAATCTGGGGTCCCTGGGGATGAGGTTATTAGCAATCGTACCATGGACCTTTAAGGGTTTGTGTCATATAAAATCTGCCATTGTTGCTTTAAAGGTGCATGTTCCATTCGTCTTTGGCACCACCTGATTTACCCGGTAGTAGTATCAATTTTGATATCATATGAAAGGCCAAAATTTTCTCATTGTCATCCTGAAATTTGAGCCCCAAATTTATTTCATTCCCAAGATATAAACAAAAAACTGCCATTTTAATGGTTAACCATCAATATTAGCACAGTATTGAATAGGGCTTTGCAATATGCATTATTGCTTCTACCATCAAAATAGCAAGTTTGTTTCCCACGGTACTTAATGGGGCGTATGTTTAAGTGCCAGACACTCATAGCAAGTAGAGAACACAACATAATCAGAACAAGCACCTTTAAATGATTACTTTTGTGTTTTTCATTTTAATAATCAAAATATAAGTTACAACAAAAGATATTAAAACATCTACAACATAACACTCATGTATATACATATATTTCAAAGGGAAATTGTTCTTAAAATCCCAACTAATATGTCACATCATTTCAAGGACAAATTAAGCCACTGTGACATTTTCATGAACATTCTCATGAACACATGGCAGTTCAATGACTCGTTCAGAACCAATAAAACCCTTCATGGCTGATCAAGTCATTTGTCTTTCTCCTAATAAGCCATCCAAACATTAAAATTTACATTTTTAACACAATGATCACTGAACGGGTAATTACATCACATGAGGAAACTTAATGATCTGTCCAATTGCATTAGCTATGCTGGCCAGCAATTACTGCTGAATGTTTTTCTAAAAACTGCCCATGGCTTTGCACAATTCAATTACCACTATGAGCTAGTAAAATCTCAATTCCCTTGCCACAGTTCAGTAGCTTTCATTCACCAATGTATTTAGAAAATACACCCCCTGGTTTTTGGGTATGATATATGATACCCAGATCACACAAGGTTTTTTTTTTTTTTTTTTTTTTAAGGATGACAATCTTCACCAGCTGAATTAACTCACATCATTTCCACAGACAAGTGACACACATTCATGTCATGATGATAACACTCAAGGCAACAGGTATGTTCAATTCTAGACTGTCAACAATGTCGGGGGTTATTTCAAGGGAAAGAGGTATAAAATGTCAAGTTGTATGTTGGCTAGTTGAGTTAGGTATGTGAGCGAGTTAGGTAGAGAGTTATCAAGATGGAGGGTTACATAGATCAGTACCATATATGCAGGAATTAATCACTCACTATGAGCTATTAAAATCTCAATTCCCTTGGCACAGTTCAGAGCTTTCATTCACCAATGTATTTAGAAAATACACCCCCTGGTTTTTGGGTATGATATATGATACCCAGATCACACAAGGTCAGTTCATGTCAATGCATGTACAAGTACAACCCACTGAACTGTGTCCTTGGTGGATGAGCATATTGTAACTCATAGTGTACATTCTGCTCTAGTCAGAATGCCAGATTTTTTTCCCCTTTTGCCCTTAAATCCTGGGCATGCTTATTATTTGCAGATGTTAAATTTATATGGAGAATAAAAAATAGGATTTGTTTTGCCTATCCATTATTGTGTCATATTGAATGGGCAGACAATATTTTGAGTGATGGATGCTTTTGCAGCTGGTATCCACTATGAGGAAAATACAAGACAAATCAAAATCATTCATATAGAAAGTTACAACTTTATAATAAAATTCCAGATGCAAAATTGTATCATACAAAGTAAACTAGACCAAGGTCATGCAAGGTTTTTTTTTCAGAATTCATTACAATACTACCAGTACTACAATATTGGTTGCATGTTCATCTTTGAACTGTTGTTTCATTCCCCCATATGGCATGTCTGCTAGTGTTTCGACTAAGTACTGATCAATTAAAGGTGCATTTCGTGATTCCAGCACCTTCTGTTTTATTCATTGATCACTAGATATCCTTGAGAAAAGCTTATTCTCTAAATTTGAGCTGATCCCGATTTTGCGGTTTTGTGTTATGAGCAATTACTCGTTTCCCACGGTCCAATAGGCTACTGTACTGTAATTTCTGTCCCTTTACGGACAGAAAATACAAAATTGGGAATTTCTTACAGATGCGACCAAATTTGCACGTAAGATTGGGCACACTTGGATTACTAAGACTAACAGTTCAGATGGTATAAAAATCTCAAAAATTTTTAGGTGAGTCAGGGGGACGAGGCTGTGGATCACGAAATGCCCCTTTAATTGTTACGACGTCTCATGGACGACAAGGTCAGAAATACCCTTTAAACACAAATAAATGAGCCTTGTGCACAAATGATGGGATGAATTTAGTATTCTGCCACCACTTAAAATTCGGCACCTTTAACATGCGGTTTATTCCGTTAACGTTGCCGAATTCGTAGCCTGTGGCAGAATACTAAATTCTTTCCCAAATGATCTGAATATAATAACACCGTTTTAATGATTTTAATCAAATTGATTGGTTCAAGAATTTGGAATGTCCAAAACACAATTACAATTCAATAGTGATACACTCAATGTCCTTACTGATCTTACAATAAGTCCTTTCAGATGTGATGACTTATGTTCACAATTAAAAGCAGCGTTGTAGTTCAACGATGAAATGTCTTCACAGCAAAGACTCCAAAATGACAGCATGCAATGTTTGTTTGTTTGTTCGTATCCACAAGTCATTGGTAATGGCTTTGTGGTGGTGTCAGGATTTGTTCAGCTAGTGTGCTGATCCGGGGCCGCGTGTATCCATGATACCATAGACGTGCCCAGGAAAAAGTTTTCATTGAGGGGGCTGGACTAAAGATGTTCGAACCATAAGAGCGAAGCCGAAGTGGCAGCGAGCGGAGCGACTAACGGGTGGGGTCCAGGGGCCCCCTTTAGGGCCCCGGGAGGGTGTACAGGGGCAACGGCCCGGCGGGGGTCAAGGGGGCCCTCCCGGCGTCGGAAGCATTTTTACTTGGGGACGTACCGCTGTGGTTGGGGACGCCTACCTATTTCCTTTCAGGCAGGCGCATAATTCTTATTTTACTAAGAAAATATTTAGGTACTGTCACATCACTACGTTAAAAATGTTAAGGTTTTAATGGTTAAGGGGGTGGGGTGGGAGGGTGCACCCCTTCCGTGAGCGTTTTTATTTTACCAAAGCCACTTTTTCCCGTTAAAACATTGATGGAATAATCATAGGTGGTTAACTTCATATGTCTTATAGCAAAAATATGATAATGGGCTTAAAAAAGAGGAAAAACTAGTTGACCAGTGGTTTAGGTTTTTTTGACTTAATGCAATATAAAGAGTTCACTTTGCATTAAGATTGGAAGTGGCGCGGGGTGAGTGGATATGGGAGGGGTGTACCTCTCCCGCGCTTGGCGCGGAACCCTTGCAAGATTAATTTTTCAAAATACATTTTCCCATGGAAAGTTGATGGAACAAACATTGAAATTAGCAACAAGAGTTCACTTTACAATGATTATAGTTAATAAATCAAAGGCCAGTAAAAGTTTCATAAAAAAAATAGTCGTTGGGTAAGGTGGTTTATTTTAGCAAACCCATACGTCAATCGAGCATGGAGAATTCATCTATATGAAGCGGCCGGGGGTGGGTGAGGGAGGGTTCCTCTTCCCAGCGTGAAGACCGGAACCCGTCGCAGTGTTTGCTTCCAAAACAATTTTCTTCATACAAAATGATAGAAAACCTGTGAAATTTTAAGTGGTTTACTTTTATAATGCTTTAGGCCAAAAATATATAAGATTAATGGCTTAAAAAGGCGTAACCCACATGTGGTGATGGTTTACTTTGCTTTGAACTCATTCATTTAACGTGTTGTTTGGAATTCATATATCAAAGTGGTACGGGGGTGGGTGTGGGGGTAGGTACCACCATAGAGGTGTCCCTCTCCCGTGCGAAGCATGGAACCCTTTGCATGTCATTCCAAACACATTTATTTGAACAAACCATATTAAGTCAATTGTTTTAGAGAAGTTTTCCTATAAGCCTATGAAGCGACAGGTGGGTGCGGGAGAGGAAAACTCCTAGAAAATCGTTCGTTTTCTAAAACATATTTTTCATGCAAATGTGCCAAAACAATTTGAAATTAGAAAAGGGTTACTTCTTTCAATTGGACGGACCGCGGTGAAAGTAAGAATAGTCCGGCAGGTATCATAGTCGGGCTCATAGACGACAACAGAATAAAGCATCGAAAACGTAGCGTTGCGTAAGAGTCAAACTGAATCGATTGCCCTCCTGTTTCACCATTGTTTCCCCGGGACTGTGAGCCGGAGGACTATATCTACTGCCACACCTGTATTCGGGTGCTTTCGCTAATGAGACTTCTTCCACAAAACAAGCAAAAATCAGCCCTTTTTATTTCAGAGAATGATTGAATAGCGATGGGCATCGTTTACGAGGTGGGGCAATCCGACCTTTTGGAGGTGACGGGTATGTAAATGTTATTACCACCTCATGAATATTCATGAACACGTAATCATGCCATTTAATTGCTGAATTCATATACGGGGCTATTTTTCCCTAGGGAAAATAGACTTGAACTGGTTCCCTACAACCTAGTCCCCAGAGCAAGTGAGGTGTAATAAAACAAATACTACATGTTTATATGGGAAAAGGGCACACTATTTTCCCTTGGTACTGGCTACGAACTATCACCCCTCACCATTCGGGTTCGGGGTGATAGGACTCCGTAGCCAGGACCCGGGAAAAATGTGTGCCTATTTGCCTCTAAACTATGTTAGTATGTGGATATGGTAAGAACCCCTACTTCAGCACTTGTCACCAGTGACCCATTTATTTTTGTGAAAAGGTTACCACTACACCCAAACACCCCAATTTTGGGAATATTATTGAAAAAATGTCCACCAAAAGACCCTTTTAAGATTTTATTTTAGAAAATTTAGCTAAAATTTCACCCAAAGGAGTGCCCCCCTGAATCATTGCTCTATTAGAGTTCTGACAATTTTACTTTAGGGGCATAATCAGTGATTCATTTATTGGATGACAGAAAGACAGTGCTTAACTAGCTTTTTTAAATTTTGTTCTACGGGAGACATGAGTTCATTACTTACTGGACAACCAGAACAAGGGCGCCATTGTGTACTAGACTCTTCACTAATTTGATGCTTGTGAGCGAATCCGTTCATTACTTTATGCTAACCAGTATAAGGGGTATCATTGCGTTGTTAGACTTTTTACCATTTTTTTCAAGGGACGGCAGCAGTTTTTGACGCAATGGCCCAATCGCTTGTTAGACTTCACGAAAATTTGCTTCTAAAGCGGCGACCACAAGTTCATTACTTTCTTGATAACCAGTTAATTCATTTTAACCGGTCGCCATAGACATGTTAGTTTTATTACATTGTTGGCATATAGCCAGAATACGATGCGCCCCGCTTTAATTATTAGACTTCTGCAAATATTCATGCTGTGATATTGGATAACCAGAAATGGCGCCAGCTGGCTTGTTAGACCTCTACAAAATTTGCTTCTAAAGCGGCCCCCAAGAAGTTTAAATAATTCATTTGATACCACAGAGAAACTTAGGGCCCACAAGAGGCTATTAGGGAGCGGCCGAGCCTTGAAAAGTCTTCTAGTTTTCGAGTACCACCTCCCCACCGTACAACAAACACAACCACCTTTATTTGAAGGCTAAATATATAAGATTTAAGGAAAATGATGTTGCTGTGATTGAAATGTTTGGTGGGAAGGATGGATTTCTTATGCCGAAAAATGATTGGGCTGCAAGTTTTTAAAAAAAAAAGGGCGGAAATTATTATTTTTATATTTTTTAAGTAAAAATATAACCAATATTATTTCTGGTACTCCTTTTGTATGATAGGTTTTATTACATTGCATAAAGGGTTCAGGTCATATAGTTGTGCCTGACATGTGATAAAAAGGATCTTTTTTAAGGACAAAAGGTGTTTTTGGGCTAAAATTCTAAACCCCTCGTATATATGTATAAAAAAAAGAAATCTATAATATAAAATGTCAGAGATTGATAGATTGCATGGCATGATTAAAATTTGTTTTGCTAAGAACAATTCAATAAATCTGATAGTCTTAAGTTTTTAGATCAAAACACGTGATTTTTACCCAAAAAACCACCCCGGCACATAAAGGTTTTTGACCACAACCATCAGTTTTTAAAATTTATTTATTATTATCTTTTCGAAATAGAAGTGAGTTGCGTTTCTGTTGTACGAGGGGAGGGGTCTGTACGACAAATTGCAGTCCAACCGTCCCACTAATGAAACAATTAGCTTCTAGTGGGCGGCATCAGTTCATACTGCCATAGTTATATCGCCTATGCAATTTTGTTTTCCATATGGTGGCAAAGTGTAACATTACAAAAGGGATAGCTTCAGCAGGGCATTGGGGCCAGCGTTGCTTTTTGCGGTTCGTATCCATTGCTCTTTTGCGCTCAAACGGAGGGGGGGCATCAATTGATTCCTTGGGAATTGGACCTGTCAAGTAGTGAAGTCTAAGGTGCTATTGCAGTACTTCTTCTGCAATGTTTCTTTCAAGGGGTGGCATCAGTATTGACAGCGTGCTATTGCCTATTAGACGTAGGATTTTTGTTTTCAAGGCGACATTCGTATTATTCCTTCACTGGACGACCAGTATAGGGGCGTCAATAGAGCATTTGTGTGCTTGAACGCGACTTCAGTTACATCTAGGTTGCATTTAAAGGTCCCCAGGAAATGAGATGATAAACCTAATCCAAATCTTTACGGGGCATTCCCATGCCAATAAACAGGCAAACAAAAAAGATTTACCATAGCAGTGACATTCAATTAGTGAAACTATTGATTGCAGTCCGTGCCATGAATTAAGATTCACACAGCACATGGTAATTTTCTATACTCTGTGGAAAAATCAATGTCACTAATGATGTAACTCACCAACCCCAAATATTGAATGCTTCTCGCCCCTCCTTGATAGACTACACAAACCAATCAATAATTTGCCATTTCCTGGAACTTTACAGCAGGAGCCATCCTTTCACTATACTTCGGCAAGTATCTTTTTATGCTCTAGAAAGTGATTAGCAGTTTATTATATACTTTTATGGTGATTATGTATAGGGGCGCCAATTCTTACTATAGGTTATACACCACAACCTGGCGCCGTAAGACTCAAAAATCTTGGGTGGGGGGTGGACTACTTTCTTGCAGGCATCTGGAAAAAGTGCTTTACAATGTCTGAAATGCACTAGTTTATTAAGAAAGTGATGAATTGGAGAAATTTATGATTGACCTGGGAGACCTGTTATGTTTTCTCAAAAACTAAAGCGGATTTGGCCAGTGATGTGATGAAATTTACTCCGCGGTAATCAATTTCACATCGGATATTTGAAATTACTAGCTTTGGCGATATAGAGAAATTGGGTCGACGGGCTTGACATCGGGAAGTTTGGTGATTTCGTAACGAAAAATTTTACGGTATCATATGTTCCAAAATTTGGTTATTTGGTGATTTCCAGCTTGTAATTTAGGGTGATGTTGTTGTTTCCTCGCTGAGAGTTTTAAATGTGAAACGAAACATGCTCAAAAGTGCAATTTTCCCCCATAGGGACTACTGGTATAAGTGAGTTAGTGGTGTGTTAAACCTATATAGTTCTGCAAGGCATAGGGACCGTTCTTAGTCATAACTTAATGGTTGGATGAGTAACCAGAGGGCGTTCATTGCAGCGTTCTTGCAAATCTGTAAAGGTGTGTCTGGAAGCCGAAATCAGTTTCTGATTTCAATGTTAGTGGCTTTTTGTTTTATTTAAAAAAAGGGGATGCGCCAGGGCTAGGGGCACCATAATGAATTGGACGTTACCGGTACATTCTGTCCGCACCGGTTCCGACGCCAAGGGGCAGGAGCCCCACTGACGCTCCTGAAGGTTTGAGGGTTTTCAAGACCTGAAAACGTCGTTCCTTGGCGTCTTCTTCTGGCCACTTTTTGACCGCATTTGCATGAAAAAAAATCAAAGAAACTGTACTCAATGGCCGCTGTTTCGTGGAGGGTCTTCTGGGCTCCTTCTCTTTCCTCTTTTTTTCTTCTCTACCTTCATCTTTCTCCTTCCTCTTTTTCTGAGAAATTTGAGGGGGCTTTAGCCCCAACAAAGAACCACCCCCCCCCCCCCACCCCCCCGGTACGCCAGTGGATATGACGATCCTGCCCGCTATTAGGATGGGGCGGATTGGAACAGTCAGGGAGATTTTACACCCTACTATATTCGACACTGCCCTGCGATGTACATGTTACAGTTGTGACTCTCTGTACTCGGGACGACGGCTAAGTCCCCTACGAAGGACTGGATGACGGAGTCAGGATCCATTTGCCCAATCCAAGTGAACCATGAGGCGAGCGGTATTCTTTATTTAATTCAATAGCGACTGGTATTACAGATCAAATCCAGAATTGATTGTACCCGAATAAATCACAGCAAATGACCACAATCCCACCGGGATTCGAACCCGGGAATTTTATGGTAAATTTGCGCCAGAGGAAGCACCATAAATGCTTAAGCCACCTCTCCCAGCATGCAAATAAATCCGCAGTAAATATCATACAGGGAAATCTTAGTCCTGAAAGATAACTAATCGTCCAAGCGTTCAAGGACGAAAGGGTTGTACATCAACGACACTATTATTTTGCAGTTTATATAACAATAATATATCCACACACGATTTCTATACAGTCGCAAAGACTCCCAATTTTTAGGACACACACATTTGGAAATCCTATTTTGATTTCCCGCACTTTATGGCTTCAAAGACAACAGCAGACTAATGATAGCTTTTCGCTCAGTGGCTATCTAAAATTTAAGTCCTGGCACTCAGTACCTGCACCAATCTTACCATGTTCATGGAGATTTAACTTTGACTATTGGCCATAGTCTTCAGTTAGCACTATTTACCATCTCACAGCTATCTTCCCAATCTCTAAAAAATAGTTAAGCATCACATGCATAAACATAGTCTAATACTGACCACATTAAATTACATCTTCTGCATTGCATCATCTTACATTAGGAACATCTTAGGGAAAACTACCTATTTGCAATCTGTTTGATCTCAAAGCCATTTACAATTTGACTCATTTCCTAAAGTTAGCATTTTTGGTGATTTGTTCTTTTTGACACAATCTCTCATCAAAGTAAAAAATAAACACCTGCCATGATCCCTATGTAGCACTAGGGGGATTCCATTAATAAACACCAAAAGACTTTTCCTGTGAGAAATCTTTTCTCAAGTAAAATTGAGAACTAATATTTTTAATCACAAAATGGAGACAATTATAGATAAATCAATTATTTGCTTTCATACCACTTGCAAGCTTAGCTGTAATAATTTCCTAAAATACCCCCATCAATCATGTCATTTTACCGATTTTATACACAAAAACACACAACTTTGTTGGGGTATTCCCACAATTTTACCTCTTGTCGGTTGGCGTGTGTGTGTGTGTGTGATGTGTTGTGTGGGTGTGTGAGATGTGTGTGTGTTTGTGTTTGTTGTGGGATGGTTAGAATAATCGCTGTCAGGCTTATGTACTTGGGATATATACTTTGGGCTTTTGCACATGCTACATTTTCATTACTTTTAGATTATCACGCTTGTGCCTTAAAGTACTCAAGAACTTCAGTGTCTTTTCCAATGCCTTACAAGTTACTTTACTCGAATTCACCATTAGCTTGAATTGTGTTTGCCTTTCCATGACTCCAAATTGTAAATTCCAAAACAAAAATTCACTTACAAAGAATAAGGACCCGAACTTAGATTCCCTTTGAAATTCTGAGAAATTCTTACGTGAGATTTTTTATTTGTGTCCCTTCTTCAAAGTACAACATTCTATTCTGCTGATTGCTGATTATTTTGTTAAGACTTTTTAATTGAGGCCAACGCTTTTGCATGGCCTCACTTTTTCATTCATTGTTCGACACTGCTTTTTCAATGTCCCAGGGATCCAGGACGACTGGTACGCGCCAGGGTTTATCACCCTACTCGTATCGAAGGTGGCGTGATTAAAGTAGTCAGGCATGATTCTCCAGTACAGTGGACCGACGGCTTAACGCCCCTCCGAAGGGGACGGGGTATTCTCACGGTTTGTTTGCTCAATTTCAAATGAACCCCCAGTGGAGTGCAGAATTCCAGTTTTAATCAATAGTTCTTATACAAATCAAATCCAGAATTTAGTACCTGAATTAAGCCAGCAAGTGGTCCCGATGGGACTCGTCGGGGACCTCTGCACCAAAGGTGCATAACCTAACAAGTGGGCCTGCTTCTCCCTGGAAGATTACCATTCATAAGTTAATCCGTTGTTTCATGTGAACCAGTACCATTTACTTGCATGCAAAACATGTGTTGTATGGCATACACTAATAAATAGAGCATGACTTATTGATCACCGCCATTTCTTACAAGGGGGGGGGGGGGGCATTTTATGATCCCCCAACACCGGTTTTATTCACTGTTTCAAGATATCCTTGAGAAACTTTAGTTGATCCTGCCCTTGCGGTTTTGTGTTTGATCAAATGCTTGTATTCCCACGGTCCCATAGGCACTATTGCTAGAATTTCTGTCCATTTGCATTTATGTACAGAAACGATAAATTGTCACTTTTTCTTACAGATAGATGTTCAGATTATACAAAATCTCAACTTTTTTTAGTTAAGTCGGGGGGGCTGTGGAGCATGAAATGGCCCTTTTAAGGTGAAATTCTTGTTAGGGAGATTGAATTATACAAATTAGTGACAAGCACCAAAATAGACATACAAAATAAAGACAAAAGTAAATTTAATCTAATTTCAGGAGATAAATGAGAAAAATACGGCCTTTCATCTGATATCAAAATTGATACTATTCCGGGTAAATTAGGGGGGTCCCAAAGATGATTGGAACAAGCACTTTTAAAGTAAATTTGTTCATTAGACATTGCAGTCCATTGTAAGACTTGTGAGAATTACAATAAAAACTGGGACATCCTTTTGAAATCCTAGTACTAGTTCCGTAACTTGTCATCCCCAACTTTTTCAAGAAATTTCCACCAACGTCTGGCAAATTTTTATAAGACAAGGACCTGCATTTCAGATGCTTAAGAACTGCACCCTGGCTGCAAAAGATAACCAATATGAACACAACCATAGGTAAAACAGGACATTAAAAAGTGATGAAAATAACAAAGATGACGTGAGCCAATACTGCCTCAGTCCCCCTTGGATTCACACAGCTCCTGTCAAATTGTGTGTCACACTGTGACGAACAATGTATCATGTCCTACTTTTGCGGCAGCCACTGGTGTGACAGGCACAATACATACAATATTAGACTTGGGTATACAAACCCATCAAAATCATTGCGATCATATTCCTCGTAAACTCAGAAATGAAATTCTTTTGATAACTTGCATTTGCTTCAAACATTCAATTGAGACAACCATTTTCTCCATTGCTTCAAATAAATGCTGTTTGCTAACCAAAACTTGAAAACAAACTTGTGTGTAATGCACAATGCAAAATGTTACAAATATCAATTTTTACCCCAAAATACAGTAACTTTTTAAACATAACTTGTTTTACCTAGAAACACTCTGCCGGATTAAATTCAGAATACAAGTTTCAAGAATAAAATGAGTTTAGGGAGCAGCCCTTGAGTGGTATTGCATGAACAGATAATCTTAGAGCCCGTGCTTAGCAGAGGACCCTGGAAATCTTCGCGGCGAAACTTAATACAACTTGTCTACACTACGGGCTATAAGTGTTTATTGGCACTGAATATTGTATCTACCAATATCGTCATCTTTGCTGGTGTTAAGAGACTTCAACACACAACACAAAACAATATCCTCACCATTCAGGGCACAGTTCATTAACTCGGATGCATTTGTATTGAGTGAAGTTAACCCTTTGATATGTTGGGTATCGTTCTTACCCAAACTGTATTGGGGTTGTGTGCTAACCCTTTCCGTGACTTCAGTTGCTCATAAATCCAATTTTAAAAAAATATAATTATGCATTTTAATGATTATAATATTCAGGATCAGTATGCAAAATTCATTTAAGAGAGTCCAAACAAGCCTAGTCTTAGGTCAGTGGTTTTTGAGATGGCTTCTCAATGACCTGCAGTCATCTAAAAAAACAATGATTTATGTGTAACCTATACAAAATCTATCAGGATTTAAAAGGTTAATAAAAATCAAATAGAATAGAATTATTTCCCATACTCACTTTGCACTCTTGCAATGCCCCATTCTCTGCAGTTTTCAGATGTTCACTGAAAAAAGATCTAATCTGATTTCCCAATTTTGTACAAAAGAGGCCCAGTATTTTCAGCTTTACCTCTAATTTTGTGCATTTCTTAAAGGGGCAATTTTCTTTAAAAAATTAAAATGGCCCTGATTTGAAATTGCAATTACAAATCCTCCTGCATAAGTTGGATGACAAGAAACAAAAATGGATTTAAAGGTGCCCCAACATATATTTTTCTCTGTTTCAACATATATTTTTCTCTGTTTCAATCAAAGCTGTCGTAAGATCCTTGTTTCGGCTTTAATTCAGTGCCATTTTGATTATTGCTGTTCAGCATGGTTTTGGTGTTAAGTCAGAACTAAAAAAAAGACTCAAAAATGCCCACCAAATAAAAATTGGTCAGCGTTTATTTGGAACGTGGTGACCCGGGGTGCTGTCGGTCAAGATCCGCTATCCTCTCGAAATTCATCATAAGCATTGAAACCAGACATTGGAATTTTTTAAAATTTGTTATATTCATAAAATACTTCAACACCAACTGCTGCAATCCGTTCTCCATGAAAATTCAACAAAACTTTCTGGTTATAGATACAGTACGAGGTGGTAGGGCTCAAAACTTTCATTGTGAACAAAGTGAAAAGTCTTTGTGATTCACCAGTTCTATTTCAGTGTGCAATTATGGAGGGAATGTCATCCCTGCACCATTAAAAGTATTGGCCAATATTTCAGGCTTGTAAAAGTGCAATCCACCAGGTTTCCCAATGAGTGTCCCGTTGTATAGGTCGTGGCTTTACTTTCAGGCTTATATTTTATACTTGTATATTTTCTTGTTCCATTTCTTGACCACAGTATTTTTGCTATTTTTTTTAAGGACCCCTAATTGGAAATATAGCCGAAAATACGGCTTTATGAGTTATCCTGGTTTTAAATCAACTGTATTTGTTTTTTGTGTAATATCTATTACTGATCCTTAAGATGCAATTTTTTTTCTGTTATGTGTGTTTTAATATGTTTATATATGTATGTTGAATTAGAACCAAATAAAATCAATCAATCAATCAATCAATCAAGGGCCAACACCAACATACTTAATTCCAAAATTTCATTTGAATCTGACATACCATTTTAATGTCAGCGGTAATTGTGTAAATTATGTTAGCTCATTGGAATACTATATTTTCTGCTTGCCATTAACAAACCATACCTGTAGCATTAATAATGATTATACTAGGAAAGAAGTCAGTCAAAATATTTTGCAGATGAGATGAAGCTAGAATTTTGCAGTTCTAGGCTTTCGCGCTCGCTGTATTCAAAGAATATAAGCTGTTGCCCGCTCCATAAAAAACTTAACATGACACATACATAAACAGGCACAGCAGATTGCAAAGTGGTCCTGCCAGCTATGCTGGCAGCCCACAAAAAATACAAGGCTTCTAATGATGCCAAAATCTCAGGTTTGATGGTGTGAAAGGTGGGATCAAGGCTGAGGATCAGGTGGTGGCCCTTTAACCTAGGAAGGTAGGTATAATGAGCAAACAAATAGACACTATTATTTCATGAAAATCTTGATAATTGGTACTTGTGCAAATCCTTTCATTATACATGAGTATTGGTTACTTGAACACTAGTCTAGAATTCTGAAAATTACAATTTTCCAGAGATTCGAACACATGGTGTGAAAAGGTAGTCAATACAAGTGAACATGGCCCAAGCTTGTAGAAAGTGTAAGTGATGTACATAGTGCTCACAACACTAGCTTTGACACTGAAATGGTGACAAGAAACCTGGCCCAGATCACCCAGGAAGGATTCATCATGAGCTACCATGCATATCTTTATTACATCCAAATTTCAACAGGTATCAGATTTCACACAAGATTGATCAACATTTACCTCATTTAAGTACTCATATATGCAAAATATTCAGAAGATAGGTTTAAGGTGTCATAACGTACTAGTAGTAGGTGTATGTATTCAATTTTTTCCAAACTCCAAGGTAGGATGAACTCACTACAAATGACAATACAGGGACATGTCTTATTTTTAGCCATTTGGTGTTGCATTGATCCTTTTTTCTAGGTCAAGTTTTGTGTATGGATGGGTCCTGTTTTCCAAATGTTCTCATTTTCTGGTTTCACACCGGTAAAGACAAGATGGGCAAGATGAAACATACAATGGGCAAGATGAAATGTCCATTTTTCTCCTCACTTGAACATCTCATACCTTAAAGCTAACATTATTCTTGAAGATCATCATAACCTTCCTACCGCTCCATGGGTGGGAGGGATGGCGGGGGGGGGTAAAACGAAAGTCTACCCGACGACGCGAGAAGTAAGACGGGAAATACAAGGCCTTATTTTTTGAGGAAGCAAAGCTCCGGAGTCTCTCTTCGCTGTGTCGGTCTCCCTCGAACTGTCGGAGTGTTATTTTTTTGAGCTCCTTGCTTCTTTAATGTATGGTTTAGGCATGGAATTGAAATCGAGCTCCTTATCATGCTCCTCGTAAAAACAGGAGTGTTGAATTAACAGAGCCTTCCAACAATTTCTAGATGTAAAGGCCTGGTGGAAATTTAGGGTAGTTTATCCTCGATTTTTTCGAGCTGTCTAACCATGAAGACTAGCATTCACCGTGACCCTGGAGGTCAGGGCCTTTTTCAGACAGTTTTCCTAGTCTAAGAAGCTGGATAATTGTTATTTACCGTTTGATCCTATTGTAAATTCACCCATAAGTATTATTTGTAGGTATTGCATCAATAAGCAATCAAGGAGTCAACCTTAAAGTAGAGTTCAGAGTACGTAGCCTAAGCTCTGGGTACACCGTGAGTAAGAATCTGGCGTGTATATTACCGTACGCCCTCGGGTAAAAGCCCACCTTCGGGTATATAAGCCCACCCCCAATTTTAAAGAAAACAGGAGCAGCTACACTCTGTATAAGCCCAGCTGGTAATTTTAGCATTCAGGAGACATGTTGGCAGTATTACACAAACAACATCACATTTCAAAACTTGGAACTATTAAAGTTTTTATTGGGTAGCATCAAATAACACTAATATTTTGTCAGGGGTGAAAAATTTCCATTGTTTGTCCTTGTTGTGGTTTGGTATCTGTGGGGTTCTCTTTGTTTGTGAATGTCACAGCTATTGTAATTGGATGGCTCTTGCACTATTAACCTCATTTGCCTTTCTATGCTGTCGCGTGCCATTAGCCATCAGCGATCGCTCAATGTAGGGCATCAGGCTAGGTACTGTCCTTTCATTCGCGGGCCTTTTTCATACCTTGTTTTGACACCATCCGAGCAGTCTCACTGCTTTTTAAAAAGTCGTATATCTATAGCGTTGATTAATAATCAGTCTCGTCGAAATGGGCCGTCGCAGAGGCCCACAATTTGACAAAGACTACCCCTGACAAGACCTTTACAAGAGAATTCGCGGGGGGGGGTGGGAGCGTTCGCCCAAACGCGGTCGCACGCAGGGGCATGCAAAATTTAGTCAACGCTGAATCAAGACATCACTGGTCTTCATCAGAATGTTCTGCCAAATTCAGCAGCTTGTCGCATTCGGCCGTGTCTCGTATGGTTAATGTACGGACAAGTTTCAGCGAGTAGCAGCGTTTTAACAGCAGGTAGCAGTGCTGTTTGTAAGTAATGAAGTTTGCAAGCTCAAGTAGCAGTGGGAATGCAAATAATACGGCAGCGGTTAGTTTGATCGCTAGCCAAAATATGGCATATTCACAAGCTGCATCACCGTTCCCGCGGTTGCTCAAGTTCAAGAACTCTCTTCTAATAGTTCGTCGGTCGGACTGTGACCAAGAAATCATTCAAGGCCAGCATATTAACACTAGCGCTAGTACATCAGTTAATTCGGGTGCTGGTACGTCGTCAGCCACTATGAACCTTGGAATAATTCAGGGATGCAGACGTTGGCAGCAATGGGAGTGAATACTCAATTTCACGGCAGCCAGCCTTTAAGCATGGCTGACCACCCTCGAGCAATACCTGCCGATGTTGAACAATAGTTTTCAAGCCAGTCACAATATTCTCACTAGTGAACAATCAGCCAGGGTCAGTCCTTGGCCCAGTTGGTCATGGAATATTCTACTAATGCCAGTGCTGGGGTGTCAGGTGGTGCTGTTTTTGGAGTTCAAGATTGGAGCACCAAGTGCCAGTGAACCAACATCAACAATAGGGACTGTTAGTGCCAGGGCCAATAACCAAGGGGTTTCACCATTAACTTCAGTTTGTGATCCTTTAGGCAGTAAGTTCCCCAGAAACTAAGGGAAAAATGTTAAAGGTGACTTTGTGGAGTTCGGCCATTACTTGAGGTTAGATGAATCACGTCAGGGGCGTATTTTACATTAAGCATGAATGACAGGTCAGTTAACTTGGGAAGATTGCAGGCCTAAAAACGTGTAACTTCAATCCATCTTGGACAACAGCTTTTTTGATTTTTCAGCGGTTTTTCTGCATCACACCCCACCGTACGCAGGAATTGCTTAAATATGCCTACCTGGTTAGAACGGCGTCAGCGCGATATAAAGGTTGGGTGGAGAGATTATGACATACGTTTCGTATGCGCCACAACGTCAGCCTCAAGGTCATGGTCTCAATTTGACAGTGAGCTGTGGACACTTTATGTGTGCTAGTCCTTCCCCTCGTTTTGTTGCAACCATTTTCGAAAGGTGGGCCCATGAAGCCTTTTCCTTTTCGCACCAGCTCAAATCCTCAAGTTCCCAGCTCAGTAAAGGGCCAATGGGCGCGGTATGCTTTGCCTACATGCATCAGGATGTGTCCGTGTTCAATGCCAAATTCCAACCTACATGTTCAAATGCCACAGCAGGCGGGACTGGTGCGCCCAATGCCCAAAGCGTTTGATTCTTTTTTGGCTTGTATGATTCAGTGAATAGTTTATCAGCAGTATGTGGACGAGTTGCCCTGGCCATCCCTTATGCCATTTGCCGCAAATATTCTTCCCCAATAAAGTTTGATAAAATCATTCCTTATCTTGAGTCATACCCGATTCGTGACTCGCAATTTTATTGCGTGACGGATTCACCTTTGGTTTTAAAATTGGGTTATTCTGGGTGACCGCTCTGCCTGGATGCTAAGAACCTAAAGTCAGTTTTTAAAATAATCCTGATTGCCTCAAGGATGAAGTGGATAAAGAACTCAAACTGGGTAGAATTTTTTGCAGGTCCATTCAGGGAAAGGCCTTTACATTTAATTATTTCACCTATGGTATAATACCTAAAGCTGAAAAGGGTAAATTTAGGCTACCTTCAACCTATCTCATCCGCAGGGTATTTCAATAAATGATGGCATTGACAGGTTTATGTAGAGTTCCAATATACAAAGTTTTGATGTTGTGCAGTCCGTCTTTTAGCTGGTGTAGGTAAGGGTGCTTGCATGGCATAGGCTGACATCGAGTCAGCCTTTCGTTTGCTCCCTATTCATCCGGGGATTTCAGCCCTATTAGGGATGAATATGAAAATGATTTCTTTGTGGAAAGGCCTTACCAATGGGAGCTTCGTGCTCCCCAAGACTTATTTGAGAAATTCTCAACCTTTCTCGAATGGGTTGGTTCGACAAGAAGCTAATTCTGATAATATTATTCATTATATGGATGACTACCTATTCTGTGGTATTGCGGACGAATCTAGCTCGTCGTCTTTGCAATTTCTTGTTGATTGTTTTGTAATGGGTATGTGCCAATTCGGAGTGCCGCTCGCATCCGATAAGTCAGTGGGGCCATCCACTAAATTGGTATTTTAGGTCTTGAACTAGATTCGGTTCGACAGCTTTTATCCATGCCTTGGAGAAGTTAGCGCTATAAGGTATAGTGGGCTAATACCGGGGGAGAAAAAATGCTGATATTTCAGATAATTTTTGTCCTAACTCTTATTTGATATGCAGCTTTATCCCGCTGAGCATTTTGACACCAAATTTGTCAACATCGTCAAAATGAAAGGTGCCGCCCAAAACTGCCATTAAGGGAGGGGGTCTGAGGGGGGGTTCTGAAATTGATAAATTATTGTCATTAACTGTAATTATATTGACCTTTTTAGCCATGTTGGTTCTAAACCTAGTTTTGAGGTCAAAGAATCCATTAGTAAAGTTTCCAGCCGTGTCAGATCTACCGCTTTCCAGTAAAATGGCGATTTTTGGTCAAATTCAGCTATGAGGGCGCCTTTTGCCATTAAAAGGTGGCGCGCTTCTGATTGCAATCATTGAAAACTTGTCATAAAGGTAATAATTTGATAGTTACCTACTGCAAAAATGTGAGCTCTTAACTAAACTGTTTTCGCTGTGGCAGCCATTTATTGGAATGCATCATTACACAATTTTGTGCAATAAGGGTGTGTGTAGGTCAACTAACTTTTTCCCCCTATATTTCATAGAGACATTGCCAAATTAATAAAAGTGGACCGTGACCAAACAAAAAGAGCTATATGCTGAAAATTTTTAGGAATATACTTTAAGACGGCTTATCTTCAATCTACATAGAAAAATAGCTAAAAATCAGTAAGGTTAGGGCATGGCTGGCAAAGCGGCCCTCGTGGCTTAATTTTCCGTAAATGGCTAATTTTCCTGAAAACGAAAAATCAAACCTGACGGAATTCATCAAAAGGATTCCTTGACCTCAAAACATAAAATTAACCCTAAACAATTGCTAAAATCTGGCACATAATTCCGCTTATTGACAAATTATCATTTTCAACCCCCCCTCTGACCCCCCCCCCTTACATGGCGTTTTTGGGCGGCACCTTCTCATTTTTTGGCCGATTTTGACAAAATGGGTGTCACAATCTCAGGGGATCAGCAACATCAAATAAAGTTAGGACACATTTCTGAATATCATCTTTTTATAGCCCACCCCGACTATAGACAAAAAATCAGGATGCTCTAGTTGTTGATAGCTCCACTTTGCATGACGTTCAGTCCCCCTTAGTGGGTTTCGTTATCCTTTATTGTTCGGGCTTGCCCACCAGTCGGGCCTTTTCTGAGACGTCTAATTGATTTCAGTGCGGGTTAGGAGACGTGGCACAAATTATGATACCGAAGCGCTAAACCGACTTGAGAATGTGGTTGGTGTTCTTGGATGATTATAATGGTTCTACGATTTTTTCAGAGCAGATGTGCTGGGGACCAGGATATTCAATTTTCAAGTGCAAGTTGGGGCATACGTTTTGGTGTTTTTTTTATGATGGTTTCAGGGCAAATGGCCTTCGAAGTTCTTTTCTTCAACCCCTTCAATTTGCTGCTTGAATTTTTGGGCCCCATAGTGGGTTGGCAGTTGCACTTTGGGGGAAACCATTGATTGGAGAAACGTATCATTTTGCGGTGTGACAATAAAGCAGTAGTCGCAATAATCAATAGTCAGACTTCCATGTACGAATTGATGAAACTAGTGAGGTTTCTGGTGTGCAGTGTTGAAAAATAAGCTGTCTTTTAAGTGTACGTCATGTTCCAGGTAATTGAGAAAAAAAAAAAAAAAAAAAAAAAAAAAAACAATATTATTTCTGACGCATTGTCCACGTGTCCAGATGTCCCTATTTTGAAGTCTGCTCCAGGTGCAAGAAAGATCCATGGTGGTGCCAAACTTCCTGTGGAACCTCTAGAGAAGGAAATTGTAATTAGTGGATAATTCAATTGCCAAACGCACCCATGTTTTTCTTACACAAAAAGTGTTGAGCTTTTTGTAGTTTTAGAAGTAAGTTTCGTGCTTGCTCCTCCTGGCCAGCATCTTGCCAGCAAATTGCAGCATACGTAGCTTACTTATCTCTTGAGGGGTTTTCAACTTCAACCATTTGTGGTCGCCTTTCTGGGATTGCCTTTTTCATCAATTAATGTTGGTTCGATCCAACAGAGAATTTTTTTAGTTTCAAAACTAAAAGTCAGGCTGTAGGAGGGTTTCACAGTTCTCGGATTCTAGGTGCCCCATCAACACTCCCTATTTGCAGCGTTTATCACACTTGCTTCACAGCTTTATGTTACAACTCTTACGAAACTGCCCTCTTCAAGTCGCATTCTTTGTTGCTTTTTTGGTTTCTGAGGGTCGGGATTTTACCAAACCCTATGTGGTATTTCTCACATTTTAGCAGTTAAAGATATCCAAATTTCACTTGAGCCTCAGAGCAATTTGCAGCTGCACATAAATATTCTAAAACTGCTGTGGCTGTGAATGGGAAACCATTGGATCCCAAATTGTGGATCAAGGGACATTTGTCCAGTGTCGGCAATGTCCTGTTATTTGGCATTGAGACCCAAAGGTGGGGCGGACCCCTTGTATTGTGCATTTTAGGGGTGAACCCCTTACCTAAGCTCTCATTCTCGGCTATGCTTAAGAAAGCAATTCAGCCATAGGCCTTAACCCAGCAATTTTAGCTCTCCAGCTTTAGAATAGTGCGGCGACTCTGCGGCAGCTGGGGGTTCCCCTATTCAACAGATTATGAATATTGGGCGTTGGCGTTCACACAGGTAAGGTCATACCTTAGCCCATCAAGGATGGTTCACATGCAATTCTTCCAAAATTTTTTGTTTTTTTTTTTTAAGCTTTTCTAATATCTGTAGTTAGTTTATTAAAGTCCTTTTGCATTGACATGAGTTTTTTTTTCTTTTATTTCTTTCTTTTTTCTAGTGCGTGTCTTTTTTTCTTCCATTCTTAGAGACTTTGAAAAAAAAGAACTTCGGTTGTGGGTGATTCTATAGTAAGATGGGCTGGTGAAGGAACTTCCAACTTTGACGGTGCTGGTGAGACAGTATGGAAGGGTGCGAGTGGCTCACTGTTGCAGGGCTTGGCAATCGATTCCGTCGGTACTTGCACGTGATCCTCGTCCAACACTATTCTTCATCTGGGTACCAATAACATTTTTGTTTACCAACCTTCCCTCGCCCCCCCCCCACCCCCCCCCCCCCCCCCTTGGAGTTATCGGCAAACCATTCGTGAAAACCTAATTGAGTGCTTATTTGCTGCGCAAACAGATTAAATCTGGTCGGAATATCCTGCCGCGTCTATTTTATTATGGTGAGGCAAAGAAGGAGCAGGTGATAGATGGTAGAATTAAGCTGAATAGATGGCTCAAAAGGTTTGCCGTGAGCTAGATCATGTTCATGTAGTTAAAAACTCTGACCTGTCCCCTCCATTTTGCCATGAATTCTATAGAAGGGATGGCATTCATCTTTTCTGAACAAGGCAACTTTAGGTTTAGGCAGCCGTTAGAGAATGCTTTGGCATTCTTTCAATAACTTCCCAGATGCCTTTGTTTTCCCTCCTGAGTACTAGGTGTGCGCTCTCATCTTCTTCATTCCTTTGGTCCAAAATTTAGAAAAAAGGGGGTGTCAGCACGTCCCTTTAGCAGGCCCTTGTTTGGCAGTTTTTCCTTCTAAATTTTGCTTACATTTGTATTTTATGAGTCAATCATATTGCTCTCATCACATTTTGTGGAGAAGTAAAGACTGTGATGTTTTCAATGCTGTCTTGCCGCCTCATACATTGCCAGATATGCTGTCTGGGCTAGGGGTTGGTCACTTAATGTAAAAGATGTAAAGTGCGGCTGATGCTGTAGCTGTCTGCCGTAAAAGTATTTAATTCTAATTGATGATAGCAACCGGTACATGTAATAATTGGTTTTGTAACATGTACTCCAATCATTTTGATAGTTTATAAAACTGCCATGAAAGATGAGGCTGTCCGCTTAATTGAGGCCATCTCCCTCAGCCATACAGTAAATCAAATCTTGATTCACCCATGAAGTTCTGGCTTTATACTTATGCCATAAAAAGTTGCTATTATGTAACTGTCTGCCATAACCTCAGTGCTTTCCTGGCACAGAAAAATGATAAATTTTTTTTATGTCAACCATGTGAAAATCTTATCCGCTATGATGTAGCTGGTCTGGCCGACCCCTGGGTGGCCTGCCTGGGGATAAGAAATTGTGATTACAATATGTAAAATGAAAATGTTTGACTTTAGCAATATCTGCTATGATGTAAACTGTCTGGCATAAGCCTGGGTCCTCCCATGAGAATCTTGGATTTTGTTGAGTTGATACAGTGTATAACAAAAGTACAAAATGTAGGCATCCTCAAACCACTGTTTTGTACTTGTTGAATAATGAGTGAGTGCTTGGTTGGTTCAAACAAGCCACCATCCAAAATTTCTGGGTCATTTGCCTCCTTTTTGAGTCCAGTCAATCTTAGAAGCCATCAAAGTAGGGCTTAAAGCATTGGGATGGCTTGTTTTACTAAATTACTTGAGGAATGTGAATGTCAAAATTTTTAAAAACTTTTTTTTCATTCTAATGTTTTAATATCTGCTACAACAAAACACATAAATGGTATCTGGTGAATGATATGCTCTTGAAATGATATTGCAATTTTGTATCTGATATTTGCTCCCAAGTTCTAGCCCCTCCCCGGGTATAAGCCCACCCCTATTTTGAAGTAAAGTCTTCCTTTTTGGGGGGTGGGCTTATACCCGAGTGCTTATACGGTAATAGTCATTACTAGAGCAAATTATATTAAAGGAAATATGTCAAGATTTTTGTCAAGCTCAGTTTGACTTACATTCATAAAATATATGTACATACATCACGAATTCCCAAAAAAATAATACAATTTGATGTAAAATTAACAAAATAGAGGCATTTTAATTTTTGCTTTTTTGACATACGAAGAAAACGGGCGGATTTTTCGCCACGGCTTCATTGATCAAAGCGCCCAATTTTGCTCTCCTCGTGACGTCAAAGTGATGACCAAAACATCGTGTTGACTCGAATTGTTATTGCTGACACTGTAATATTGATGGATTAATGAAATAATAAAATTTGAAAATAAGTTACAGAATGACATATTTTGTTTCATTTCGTTGTTTTTTAATTATTATTGATATAAAAACACATCGATCGCAGTTATAGGAAAGTGGCAACACTGCGATATGATGGTCACAACGACGTAAATTATGGATGGTCATCGCTTTGACGTCACCATTTGCCTGCGATGTGGATTTGTTGGAATCGTTTTCGAGTAAGCTATTGGGCGGAAAATTAAAAGGGCAAAATACTCAACAAATGTGGACAATTTTCAACTTATCTTGATTTATATGTAATCTACGTTACTTAAGCTTTCCAGCCATACCAAATTTTCCAAATATTCAGAATCATGACATATTTCCTTTAACTGACCAAAAAGTGATGCTTGCCTTTCTCAGGGCATTTTAATGTGACTGACATTTGATTCCAAAATCCGCTGTAGTTTTTTTAGCCTTACAGAGCAAGCTGCAGCAAGCAGTCCTGTTGGGGTGTGAACCCTTAAGGCTGTTGCTAAACTATGATATCAAGTATCCAGCAATTCTCACCTATGTGATATTTTCAGAAGCATAAGTGTGAAAAATGTTTTTTGATGGATCATTTCACACTTTCCTTGAGGTTTATTCATACAACCATGCATCACATTGTTCAACAATTTAACCCTCATGAAACATGCAGGCCTTGCCTGTTATCAAGCAGCCTGTGAAATCCTGTTAACAAGCATAATTATGTCTATGGAATAACTGATTCTTCATTATGTTTATATGCCCATGAACATGAAATAAAAGAATCGGTGACAAATTGGTTCTCATTTTTTCTTGGGTGCATGGATTTGGTATGCACACATGGAATAATTTAAACCATTCATAAGAACACATTAGGTTGATTCACTTGTACATTTGTGCATTTATATTCAAACTGTTTCTTCTGTTTCATTTTGATATTGACAATTTCTATTGATTATATATATTAAACCAAACATCAATTTGTTTACTCAATATACATCACACTGCTGGCTGTAAGTTTTGTGACAGGAGAAAATCACATTTGGTTTTTTTTCCTTTGAATTTTCTGTCTATTTTGTTATTTTTTCACCTTTTTCTTCCTTTTTTCCTTGTATATTTCTTTATTCTGCCTTTCCTAACTTATCTGTTCAATTTTGTCTATGATGATCTACCTTTCCTTTTCTTACTTTTTCTTATAGCAATAAATGTATATAGCCATAAAATAATATTTGGGGTTTTGGGTGAAGACCATTCTATCAAGATGATAACTCTATACACTTAAAACCCCTTTAACCCATTTATTTCCTCTTCCTCACAGTGCCTTGAGTAGCTGAGGCTGGCAAGCTTAACCCAAACAAAACCAAAACCTTAACCCAAACCCTAACTAAATCCCATGGTTATTGCTGTGATAACATATGGAATAATTTTAAAACATTCAGAAAGAACACATTTGCAAACTTATGTGGCAATTTCTCATTTCACTAAAGTAAAGTGCCGTTCGGCAACCTCCCAAATGACCTCCTGTGCCGGTCGGTGGGAGCAAGTGCCGGTCATGGCCGACCACCGCCGACCGGCATAGCCGTATCTCTGCTAAATACCTAATTCTAACCCTTAACCTAATAATATGAAATAAAGAAGTTTGCTCTCATGGGGTTTGTATTTTTTTTATCTTTTTCTTTAGTATTGCTATACTTTTTCTTGTCCTTTTGGCAGTCAATTCTCTAAATGACTCACTACTAATTAAATAAATAACTTTGCTCCTGTGGGGTTTTCTACTACTTCTTTTGGTCTTCTTCCATGTTCATTTTCTTCTTCATTCCAATTTCTTACGGGCAGGGTACAAAATTGTTCAGGAGAATCTGAGAATTAATTCTCACAGAGATTCTCCTGAACAAATTTGTGAGAATCCAAGTAGATTTTCACAAACCTTGTAAGTTTATACACAAATTAAATGGAGAATTTAAGATTCTCGTAATCTTGATTGCAAGAATCTAAATAGATTCTCGCACCTTTCCACTAATTTCTTACCCTGACAGGTATACCCACATAGCTTTAATTTTTTTAAATGCACACTTTTTTTCTTGAATATACATTGTATAGTAATGTTTAAGTTTAGATTAATCCCACTTTTTACTGATTATTAATCCCCATGTTTTTAAGTTAAAAAAAGTCAAAATGGGTAGACCTTCCCTGGTGTTTGCACTCAAATTACAAAGACCACATAAACTTTAATTTGGGATTGCTCATGCTAGAAGCACATGCACAATTATACCTCAGTAATGATGTAAAAGCCTGTTACCAAAAAAATCAATTTGGCATGCTTTCATTTTTTGCAAGATTACTTTATTCCGAGGCATACACCACAGAGGGATCGTCACTGATTTAAAAATTGACATGTCTTATTGGTTCCACTTTATAAATGTATTTAGCTCACAAAAGGAACACAAGGGATTCTTCTGAGGATACAAATTTCTCTAAATTTGCACTTGATTGGTTGCAGAACATGTATTGAAAATGTTTCAGATGTTTACAGGACCAAAAAGTAGAAAATGCAAATCAAAAACTTACATTTAGGAACTTGCTTGTTGTCCTAATTAGCTCTGGAGAAGCATGTTTGAATGAATATTGTGCAAAAAGAAATACACTAAACAGATACACCATCTTTTTATTAAAAAAGAGAGAGTCTTATTCACTTCAAGTGTTGGGCAGCACATTTTTCTGGAACTGTCCTTGAGTCCTTTTATGGAGTTGTTTCTTTCCTTCCTGAATTTTGCAAAGCATATATGTACACAAATTAAAAATTCACACAAGCAGTTCTAACATCATTTGTTTCACAGAAAGAAGTGAGACACTCTTACATCATTATTTAAACAGTCATAGGGATGCTTTTGAATTACACTTTTTCCCAGTACAAAATGATCATTCATTTTTTATTTGAAAAAATTTACATAAAAACCGGTGACAATACAAACACGATGAGTATTCTTATCTTCACATTAAAATCATCCATGCAGGTAAATTAGAAAATAAAATGTATTTCTGAAAGGTGGCAGTAACTGCAATTGGACCAAAGCATGAACTGTACTCAAATGTAATTGTTCACAATTTTTGAAATTTTCACCAGATCCCTTTAAAGGTGCCTGTTCCAATTTAAGTGTATACCTGATATGAGAGCCTGGAAATAGCATACACTCACCTCCCAAGTTTTGTGGGACAAACTTAGTTTTGATGGTAGAAGTGATAATGCATTTTGCAATGCCTATTCACTACTGTACTAAATTCGATAGCTAAGCTTTAAAACAGCATTTTGTGTCTCTTATTTAGAAAAGAAATGGATTTGAAGGCTGAAATTTGAGGACAACAATGAAAAAATATGGCCTTTCATCTTATATCAAAATTGATACTACTTCCATTGAGTCAGAGGTCCCAAAGACGATTGGAAAGAGCCCCTAACTAGTTTTTGAAATAAAGGCAAATATGAAATGCAAGTGTTATTTTTGATCAATGTAATAGCATTTAGTATTAGAAAAAAATCATTGTTTTCAAAACAAGGAATTGACTGAAAATTACACTAAAGATGAAACAATCAATAGGCATTTCTTCTCTCAAACCCTGAAAACTTTTTTTGTAGGGGGCATCTTGTTGGTATGACAGTGAAATTGACAAGCAATCCAAGAAGTGCTGCAAAGAATCTGACAGCTCACAAAATAGGTAGATGTTTCATATAGAACTCCCAATTATGCAAAAGTATATTGCTGTTGATTCCGTCTTGCACTACTTCGCACCATCATACAGCACATGACACAATCAATTGCAATACCTCAATTCCATACTTGGGACTTCTATATATAAAAAGTCTATCCAAAAATAGGCCGAGGCAAGAAAAATATAAGAAATAACGAAGTCCATACCGAATTGACTGCATTGATTCATTGCTGTACAGCTCACCCTTCTGTTTTTGTGAAGCAGCATAAAACTGCATCAGCATTGTCTGTGACGGCCATTAAAATCACCAGCGTTAATCTCCTTACAAAACAGGAAAAAGATTGAGCTGGCTCAAAGTGTTTACTGTTTGATATTCTATTGTTAATAAATAAAGTGTCACAGGTTTTTGAACCAAAATAACAAAGGAACCCATTACTTAAAATCAATTAATCAAGTGTCACAGGTTTTTGAACCAAAATAACAAAGCAACCCATTACTTAAAATCAATTAATCAATTAAGATAAAGTGTCACAGATTTTTGAACCAAAATAACAATGCAACTTATTACTTAAAATCTTTTAGCAGATTATAATTATTTTATGTCAAAAAACAAATGATTTCAGAATCAGAAAATTAAGAAAAAAGTTTTTTGCATTATCAGATCTATCATGTTTACACATTTTTACAGCAATTAGTATTATGCTGAAAGCCATTAATGTATGTTCACTTATCCTGGTCAGCAACGATAGGAATGCGGGGAATTCATCAACCTATTTTAAACAAAGTCTGCAGTGAAATTCTACTTAATAGATTCTCACTATTCTGACCACTCACTTTCTCTGACGCTGCCACCTGACTAGTATTGCAAATATATTTTATTCAATTCTGTCACTCACAAAGGTTTGTGATCTTTTTATAGTCAATTTGGATCTTGGCACACACAAGGGCAATATCTTAATTGTGTGGATTACATACTGTATGGTATCTTTGTTATGTCCTGCTATGACCCCTCACTCAACTTCTTCCACTAACACCCCCTTGATTCACATTCACCCTCCTCACATGTACACATACTGATTCTACTCCCCATTGGGCTGTTCATTACCCACCCAGTTCCTAAAGTGGCAAAGGTCATCGCCAACACCACTTCTTTCCCTCCCTTCAGAGCGTATATAACCATTTTATGGTGTCCAACTTTAGTATTTAGGAATATCCATAATCTACCAAAGATGATGAATGATACAACTATTTCCTTCCAAAGCTCTCGGCCGGATATTATGTCTGTCAATAAATCAGCTGTGCGTCACACACGACTCGCTTAATTTTAACGTTGATGAGTTGGCTTGCTGAACAGTGAATGAACCATCATCTACAAAACACAGATCTGTCTGTCTGTCCGCTATGTATTTGTTTATTCTTGAACTTGGGGGGGGTGAGTATTTGACCGAAGTAGGGGAGGACGTCTGAGATTTGTTATATCAGGGTTTCAGATGACCCTACAAGTTCAAGGTCATCAAAGAGTACATTTATGCAGAAATTCCCTATGAACACCAAATTTGTCAAAAGGACCACTGCTAATCTAGAACAGACAAATTGGAGGTCAAAGGTTAGGTAGAAGTAATCCAGCTGGTCCGAAGCCAGGTAATCGAGAAAGCTGGGTGACCGCCTATGAACATTGGGTAAAAAGACAAAGTCCACTTGGTTTGATCCTCCTACTCTCACTTTCAGTTGCTTGGCAACTTCTAATATTCAAAAGCGATACTTCTAAGACATTTTGATTCAGTAGTTTGATTACCTATTTCTGCCTTTGGTGTAGACTAGGGGATGAACACAACCACTAACTCACTCAAACACTTATAGTCTAGGAAATCTGGCAAATTTGGGCATGTTTTTCTTCACATTTAAATTCTCACCGAGGAATACAACATGTCATGCACAGGGGGGGGCCCCCCCACTAATTCACCAATGACCAAACTTTCAGCATTTGGGCTACAACCAGACATATTTTTTATTTTATGAAGCACTCTTAAATGGAAGTGCATTGAAAAGCCAATCACAATATACTTACCCCCACCCCCCCCCCACTACCCGCACCCCCCCCCCCCCCCACTTCCTTTAGCTGAGCATGGCTGATATTTGGCAAATCAATGTAAAATTGATTAGTGCGAAAAATTCCCCAAAATAATATCCTATCCCATTGGCCAATTTGAGAGAACAGACCAGTCGTACAATAATCATGGATATTACCAACATTTTACATAACTAGTGACAATTTCAGCCAGGTTAACAGCATTTTTTTCAGATGCCACAAAAACGATTGTGTACAACAAGATTTTTAGAGCCTTAAAGGCAGCCCTAGTTTTGGTGCATAACCGTTCCGGCGGGCTGAGTAAAAATTATATGGATCAAATAGGTTATTCCACACACTGCAAAATCTGGGATGTTAACTTTAACACCATGGGTGATTAATTTTACATCTCCTGGATGGAATCAATACGGGACCACCCCCACTGGTGTTAGATTACACCATGTTTAGTGTTAGATTAACACCCATTTTTTGGTGTTACACATGTAATGAATTGCTATGACACTGCTTGTGTTAATTTTACACCCACATATGGTGCTTAATCATTTTTTAACACTGCCTGGTGTAAATTGACACTACTGGTTTTAATTTAAGCACTCGTCCCTGGATCAATACGGGACCAATGCCCTCTGCTGTTAATTAAAACCAAAATTTGGTTTTTAACATTATATTTGTAACGTGTAAGATATTTTAGTAAAAAATGGATGATTTTTTGTTATTTTTGTGCTTCTAGTATAACTTGCTTGCCTCTAACAAATCATCGAACAGAACAACAACATCCATAATTAAAAAATTATGCCATGGCAACACCGAGTGTGTATTAAATCCTAAATTCAACACAAAACTAACACCAACAAGCTGGGCACAGACTTGGTGTTAACATTTAACACCGCCTTTTTTTGCAGTGCATGAGACGGATTAATAAAATGGTAACCGACAAAATCATTCCCAGGACTTTTGTCAGACTGGAGCTCATTGGGCACCCATGTACGTTTGAAACGTATGGAATGTTGCTAGTCCTCCATAATTACCTTTTACTAATGGAAAATACCCACAGGTACTCCAAAGCAAGGATTTAAGTTATTCTCTGTCAAATCCAGCACAATGCGGATGAACTCACGTTTCGAACTTTTGAGGTTTATTACTTGTGCGACTCCAATGGCAGTCTAATGCGCTATACACAAAAGCATGATGACTTGTTGTCACCTGTACAAATGCATGCCTGCCACCCCCTGCCACTGCTCTTTACCACACCCAACCACCAGAATGTGTACAGGCAATACCTTGTTACTTTTGCAACTACATCTTACATCAGATTCAAATTTATTTGATCAGCTTTCCAGAATTTCCAAATGCTTAAAATGACAAGCACTCTATACTTATCTCGGGCAAGGAATCAAGCAAGATTTTTATTACCATCAGTATTTCCACTACTTTACAATAGATGCCATCACGTAAGAGAATGTCGGGTCTCGGCACAGCACGGCACTTTCACAAACATTGTGAGGATTAGACAGCTTTACAATATGAGTCTGGCCTTATTTCATGTTTGGAATATTACCTATGTACTGGCACTGCCCTAAGCTGCATGCTGCTTTACTTCATTTGGCTTATTTATTTCTGTATGCAGGAACCTTTTTTTGAATATCACATGTTTGGAGCCATAGAACTCTGAGGTTTTTTTTTTTTGTTTTTTTTTTGTTTTGTTTTTGTTTTTTTGGTTTTTTGTAAATTATGATTGGAATATGTCAACTGCCACTGTTCTTGCATTGTTACCGTGTTGTATACCCGGGGGTTACATTTGAGATTATATGGTTCACCGGTTAAAGGTGCACAAGAGATTTCCCTATTATTGTCCTAAAATATAAAAAATACTGATTGTGCCGTGCCCTGAAGTAAAAGCTTTCCATTTTTCCATTAAAAATATCCCCATCTGAAAGGATTAAGCTCAGAAATGTTTCTTAGATATAAAAATTGTGAAATTTCGTATAGGAGCAAATACGAAATTCAGCCTATGTTATATTGAAATATAAGCAAATCAAATCACCTTTTTTCTCTCTTTTAAGACATTCTGTAGCCAAATACAAGGTAAGAAATCTATTGAGTGTCTAATCTATATGAAATTACTATTTATGACACAATATTTGGGTGCCTCAAAATCTCTCCTTGCACCTTTAACAACACATGTCTCTTAAAGCAATCAAGGTAGGAAGAAAAATGAATTTCAAGGTAAAAAATAAATAAACATAATATTGTACCATACTACCATTGCACACATAGCACACATTTTTTTAAATTATACAATTCAGAAAAACGTTTCCTTCATTCCTAATCTTAAACCAACTTGAACATCTACAGAGGGATGGATGCACCATCTCCACTTGTTACTAAATGCAGATAGACCCTATCCCCTCCACCCCTGGAATTCCTGCCAAAATCTCAATTCCCTGAAATTTTATTTGTGCTATCTGGCTGTCACCTCTAGACCTCTAGGGCTACCACATAAAAATGACTTTCACAGCATGCATGTGTGCATGCATGTGCGTGTTTGTGTGTGTGTGCGCGTGTTTTCACCTCCAACCGAGGACACACACCTGACTTTTACTGTATAAATGTGGACACCGTTACAAATGCGGATGTCCTCGTTTGTAACGATGTTAAATAATCTAAGTATTGCTTTATTCCGTAATTTACTTTATAACGGAATAAACTGCAATATCATATTGCAGTTTATTCCGTAATTTACTTTATAAAAGAACTCTTTTTCTTTATTTTTACCCCATAATTTCCCTCCTTCTTCAAGCCCTGCCCTCTTTAAGGGGCTATCGGCCTGCGGCACTAGCGAATTATATAAAGTTAGCTAAGCGACTATATAAGCCTGCGGCGCAAAACATTTGGCTAAGCGACTATATAGGCCTAGTTAAAGCTAGTTACATGAAGAGCTCCCTACTAATTTTCCCCACTGAACAAGTTTCATTATTTTGGGTAACTGTGTGTTTTTCATCCTTTATCCATTACTGATGCAATGCCTCACACCTCCCAGAAAGCTCCTGAAGGCATGTTTATGCAACAGAGGTGCTGCAAAAGTTCAGAAAGTTGTCTATGAACAGATTCAATTGTCATATAAGCTGGTGTCACCTGCTGTTGTGGATTGTGGATAGGCCTCATATGACCTTTGACCTGGACATGTGACCTTTGACCTCATAAACAAATAAGGGTTAGCATGTGATATCCACAAACCAAGTTTGGTTCCAATTGAACTTCAGCTTTTCAATTCAGGTCAATTTTAAATTTTCAGCATATCGTACAATTTGTCCTCACATTACCTTTGACCTTGGTATGTGACCTTTGACCTCATCAACAAATGAGGGATCCCATGTTGCACCTATGACTCAAGTTTGGTTTAAATCCATTGAAGTATGTGGATATTACAAGCAAATGTTAACCCTTTTTCACAACAACAGACTACATCATCAACAGACAACAGTGGACAGTGATCCCTAAGTGTCTTCCTGCCTTAAGGCAGGTGAGACAAAAAGTATGGTTCAATAACAATAACTTTGTTCACATCTGTCATTTTATAAAAAGAACAAATCTGAAAAGGGTGCAATAACTCTGTCAGTACATTTTAAAGCAATGACAGAAATGGTGATATTTTGTTACCTCAGGAGTTGCAGTCATGTAAGTGACTACTGCCAAATTTAAAGAGACACAAGTTCATTTCATGTTCAATAGAATGACCTCAAGTGAACTCTGAATGACCTTGGACTTCCTGTTACCCCAAACAAGCCCCCCTCCATCTCAATGTATAAGCATACCAAGTACAAACTTGATCCATCACTGCACTACACATCTTTTTTTTAATTTCTCCTATTCCTTTTTACAAATCCACTCTTAATAGTGAAAAAAATTAACCCCGCCTTAATCAAATTCTCTCAAACTACCACCCGGCACCCTGTAAAAAGGTTGGATGGTCAGCTATGTGTAAATCGCTCAGAGAGAAAAATAGCAGTGCAAGGTAAATATCTTAATTGTGTGGATTACATACTGTATGGTATCTTTGTTATGTCCTGCTATGACCCCTCACTCAACTTCTTCCACTAACACCCCCTTGATTCACATTCACCCTCCTCACATGTACACATACTGATTCTACTCCCCATTGGGCTGTTCATTACCCACCCAGTTCCTAAAGTGGCAAAGGTCATCGCCAACACCACTTCTTTCCCTCCCTTCAGAGCGTATATAACCATTTTATGGTGTCCAACTTTAGTATTTAGGAATATCCATAATCTACCAAAGATGATGAATGATACAACTATTTCCTTCCAAAGCTCTCGGCCGGATATTATGTCTGTCAATAAATCAGCTGTGCGTCACACACGACTCGCTTAATTTTAACGTTGATGAGTTGGCTTGCTGAACAGTGAATGAACCATCATCTACAAAACACAGATCTGTCTGTCTGTCCGCTATGTATTTGTTTATTCTTGAACTTGGGGGGGGTGAGTATTTGACCGAAGTAGGGGAGGACGTCTGAGATTTGTTATATCAGGGTTTCAGATGACCCTACAAGTTCAAGGTCATCAAAGAGTACATTTATGCAGAAATTCCCTATGAACACCAAATTTGTCAAAAGGACCACTGCTAATCTAGAACAGACAAATTGGAGGTCAAAGGTTAGGTAGAAGTAATCCAGCTGGTCCGAAGCCAGGTAATCGAGAAAGCTGGGTGACCGCCTATGAACATTGGGTAAAAAGACAAAGTCCACTTGGTTTGATCCTCCTACTCTCACTTTCAGTTGCTTGGCAACTTCTAATATTCAAAAGCGATACTTCTAAGACATTTTGATTCAGTAGTTTGATTACCTATTTCTGCCTTTGGTGTAGACTAGGGGATGAACACAACCACTAACTCACTCAAACACTTATAGTCTAGGAAATCTGGCAAATTTGGGCATGTTTTTCTTCACATTTAAATTCTCACCGAGGAATACAACATGTCATGCACAGGGGGGGGCCCCCCCACTAATTCACCAATGACCAAACTTTCAGCATTTGGGCTACAACCAGACATATTTTTTATTTTATGAAGCACTCTTAAATGGAAGTGCATTGAAAAGCCAATCACAATATACTTACCCCCACCCCCCCCCCACTACCCGCACCCCCCCCCCCCCCCACTTCCTTTAGCTGAGCATGGCTGATATTTGGCAAATCAATGTAAAATTGATTAGTGCGAAAAATTCCCCAAAATAATATCCTATCCCATTGGCCAATTTGAGAGAACAGACCAGTCGTACAATAATCATGGATATTACCAACATTTTACATAACTAGTGACAATTTCAGCCAGGTTAACAGCATTTTTTTCAGATGCCACAAAAACGATTGTGTACAACAAGATTTTTAGAGCCTTAAAGGCAGCCCTAGTTTTGGTGCATAACCGTTCCGGCGGGCTGAGTAAAAATTATATGGATCAAATAGGTTATTCCACACACTGCAAAATCTGGGATGTTAACTTTAACACCATGGGTGATTAATTTTACATCTCCTGGATGGAATCAATACGGGACCACCCCCACTGGTGTTAGATTACACCATGTTTAGTGTTAGATTAACACCCATTTTTTGGTGTTACACATGTAATGAATTGCTATGACACTGCTTGTGTTAATTTTACACCCACATATGGTGCTTAATCATTTTTTAACACTGCCTGGTGTAAATTGACACTACTGGTTTTAATTTAAGCACTCGTCCCTGGATCAATACGGGACCAATGCCCTCTGCTGTTAATTAAAACCAAAATTTGGTTTTTAACATTATATTTGTAACGTGTAAGATATTTTAGTAAAAAATGGATGATTTTTTGTTATTTTTGTGCTTCTAGTATAACTTGCTTGCCTCTAACAAATCATCGAACAGAACAACAACATCCATAATTAAAAAATTATGCCATGGCAACACCGAGTGTGTATTAAATCCTAAATTCAACACAAAACTAACACCAACAAGCTGGGCACAGACTTGGTGTTAACATTTAACACCGCCTTTTTTTGCAGTGCATGAGACGGATTAATAAAATGGTAACCGACAAAATCATTCCCAGGACTTTTGTCAGACTGGAGCTCATTGGGCACCCATGTACGTTTGAAACGTATGGAATGTTGCTAGTCCTCCATAATTACCTTTTACTAATGGAAAATACCCACAGGTACTCCAAAGCAAGGATTTAAGTTATTCTCTGTCAAATCCAGCACAATGCGGATGAACTCACGTTTCGAACTTTTGAGGTTTATTACTTGTGCGACTCCAATGGCAGTCTAATGCGCTATACACAAAAGCATGATGACTTGTTGTCACCTGTACAAATGCATGCCTGCCACCCCCTGCCACTGCTCTTTACCACACCCAACCACCAGAATGTGTACAGGCAATACCTTGTTACTTTTGCAACTACATCTTACATCAGATTCAAATTTATTTGATCAGCTTTCCAGAATTTCCAAATGCTTAAAATGACAAGCACTCTATACTTATCTCGGGCAAGGAATCAAGCAAGATTTTTATTACCATCAGTATTTCCACTACTTTACAATAGATGCCATCACGTAAGAGAATGTCGGGTCTCGGCACAGCACGGCACTTTCACAAACATTGTGAGGATTAGACAGCTTTACAATATGAGTCTGGCCTTATTTCATGTTTGGAATATTACCTATGTACTGGCACTGCCCTAAGCTGCATGCTGCTTTACTTCATTTGGCTTATTTATTTCTGTATGCAGGAACCTTTTTTTGAATATCACATGTTTGGAGCCATAGAACTCTGAGGTTTTTTTTTTTTGTTTTTTTTTTGTTTTGTTTTTGTTTTTTTGGTTTTTTGTAAATTATGATTGGAATATGTCAACTGCCACTGTTCTTGCATTGTTACCGTGTTGTATACCCGGGGGTTACATTTGAGATTATATGGTTCACCGGTTAAAGGTGCACAAGAGATTTCCCTATTATTGTCCTAAAATATAAAAAATACTGATTGTGCCGTGCCCTGAAGTAAAAGCTTTCCATTTTTCCATTAAAAATATCCCCATCTGAAAGGATTAGCCAATAAATGTTCTTAGATATAGAAACTTGTGAATTGCGTAAGGAGCAAATACGAAATTCAGCCTATGTTATATTGAAATATAGCAAATCAAATCACCTTTTTTCTCTCTTTTAAGACTTCTGTTAGCCAATACAAGGTAGAAACTATTTAATGTCTTATCTATATAAATTACTATGTATGACACATTTTGGGTGCCTCAAAAATCTCCCTTGCCTCTGTAACAACACATGTCTCTTAAAGCAATCAAGGTAGGAAAGAAAAATGAATTCCCAAGGTAAAAAAAAAATAATAAACATAATATTGTACCATACTAACATTGCACATCATAGCACACATTTTTTTTAAAATTTGAAATACAATTCCAGAAAAACATTTCCTTCATCCTAATCTTAAACCACTTGAACATCTACATAGGGATGGTTATATGCACCATCTCCACTTTTGTTACTAAATGCAGATAGACCCTATCCCCTCCACCCCTGGAATTCCTGCCAAATCCAATTCCTGAAATTTTATTTGTGCTATCTGCTGTCCTCAGACCTCTATGGCTCCCACATACAAGGACTTAGTTTCACAGCATGCATTTGGTGCATGCATGTGCCGTGTTTGTTTGTGTGGGCCCGCGCGTGTGTTCACCTCCACCGAAGACACACTCCTGACTTTTTCACTCATAATGAGTACATTGTTACAAATGCGGATGTCCTCTTTTGGTAACTATGTTCAATAATCTAATCATTTGCTTTATTCCGTATTTTTTACTACTTTATAACGGAATAAACGCAATATCATATTTCAGTTTATTCCGTAATTTACTTATAAAAAACTCGTTTTCTTTATGTTTTAAACCGCCCTAATATTCCCGCCTTCCTTCAAGCCCTTCCCTCTTTAATAGGGGCTATCCGGACCTGCGGCACTCGAATTATATAGTTAGCTAATCGACTATATAAGCCTGCTGCGGCAAACATTTGGCTACGCGACTATATCATATAGGCCGAGTTAAAGCTAGTACTGAGAGCTCCCTACTACTTTTCCATCCTCCCACTGAACAAGTGTCATTATTGTGGTACTGTGTTTTTTCAATCCTTTATTCCATGACTGATGTCAATCCTCACACCCTCCAAAAGCTCTGCAGGCATGTTTATCAACAGAGGTGCTTCAAAAGTTCAGAAAGTTGTCTATGAACAGAATTCAATTGTCATATAGCTGGTGTCACTGCTGTCGTGGATTGTAATGATAAGCCCTCTTGACCTTTGACCTGGACATTGCCTTGGACCTCATAAACAAATAAGGGTTAGCATGTAATTCCATAACCCAAGTTTTGTTCCAATTGAACTTCATCTTTTCAATTCAGGTCAATTTTAAATTTTCAGCATATCGTCACAATTTTCCTCACATTCCCTTTGACCTTGGTAGGTGACCTTTGACCTCAATCAACCATGGGGGATCCATGTTGCACCTGACTCAGTTGGTTTAAATCCATTGAGTATGTGGATATTACAAGCAAATGTTACCCGTTTTGCAACAACAACAGACTACATCATCAACAGACATCTGGACAAGCGGATCCCTATGTGTCTTCACTGCCCTTAAGGCAGGTGAGACCAAAAGTAAGGGTTCATAACATCCTGTTGTTCACATCTGTCTTTTTATAAAAAGAACAACATCTGAAAAGGGTCAATACCTGTCAGTACATTTTAAAGCAATGACATATTGGTGATCTTTTGTTACCTCAGGAGTTGCAGTCATGTAAGTGACTACTGGACTAGCCAAATTTAAAAGAGACACAAAGTTATTTCAAGTTCAATAAATGACCTCAAGTGAACTCTGAATGACCTTGGACTTGCGTTACCACCCCAAACAAGCCCCCCCCCCTCCATCTCAATGTATAAGCATCCGAAGTACAAAGTTGATCCATCACTGCACTCCACATCTTTTTTTTAATTTCTCCTATGCCTTTTTACAAATCCACTCTTATCGTGAAAAAAATTAAACCCCCGTCCTTAATCAAATCTCCTCAACTACCACCCGCACGCCGTAAAAAGGTTGAGGTGGGCAGCTATGTTAAATCGCCTCAGACGAGAAATATAAGTGCAAGGTTAAATAAAACTTGTATTTACTTTACTCTATTTAAGTTACCTGTGATGGCACGCCCAAATGACCCATGTCCCGTCCATCATACACCCATGAAATGGAACATCACTGGAAGGCTAACAACTTCCTTTTTCATAACTCACATAACTGTATATTGACAACAGTTTTATGCTGAAGAACATGCTGGAACACAAAGTCCACAACCACACTACTCTCCTTTGCTGTTTTTCCCTTTTCTATCAAACCCTTTCAAAAATATTTACCATGCTTTGTATATTTATTATATTTCAATGAATGGTAAAATGTGTATAATATCCTTGTAATTCATGGATGTCTTGTTGAAATTTGACATATTGGATTTGTATCTCTGTAAATTATGTTCATGGACTATCTGGTATCGGAGCATGTGTCACTTATTCTTTCTTGTTATATTTTTTCCCTAATAATTTCTTTCATGGTCCACATGGAATTTTCCACTATTTGTCCTGTTATTTGCTACACTTCAGCAAGATGATTCAATCATCCATGGCCAGAACTTATATACTACACAACAACCTTTGACAATTTTGAAAGAGTAATCAGAAATGCTTTACCATATGATAAACTATGCTCGTGCAATGACGTGTTTACACTGGTTTGGGTCATCAAACATGGAGAACTATCATTACTAATGCACGAGTGCATTGCTTGATTCACCTGTCCATTGCTGGACCATCTATTGGGTTTGGACAAGTGTCAAATAGGTTACTCCCCAACCGTGTCCATGGTTTACACAGCCACCCTCAGTGCAAAGTGATCCATTTTTAAGGTGCCCCACCCGATTAACTTTTTCTCTTGCTGATAAATTGTCTTGACTTTAGAGTTCAGCTTTTGATAAAGGTTGATCATAATTTATCATACTTGCTAAGCGTCATTCTTTGGCTGCAAAAAAAAGGGGGGGGCTTTTCTCTTCAAAGTGGATTCGCAACGTTCATCTAACCCAGCAAAGGTTGTCTCAAAGGTGCATTTTTTCTCCTTAGTGGTCTTCGGTTCCATGGGTACCACAAGAGGCTCCTGTCCTTGGTCCTATTCTGTTTTGCTTTTTGTCAGCGATATCAATACCGTTGTTTCATCTCTACTTTCAGTTTGCAGATATCCACTTTATTTCAACCTATTTACAATGAATCTGATCCGCAGTTCTCCAAGAGGATAATAATAATATCTTCAGCTGGACAGATTCTTAATACCGCCCTTAAAATTTATCGAAGAGTTCCACAATGCATGTAACTGTATCCAGGTCTCTGCAGTGCTCCCATTCTTATTCTATTGATGACACCACACTCACCGATGTTGAAAGCTTCAAGCTACTTGAGTTACTTTCACTAACGAATCTGTCCTTTTGAACGCACATTGGTAATGTAATGTATGATAAAGTTCTCACACCACCGTTTCATAATTAGGTGCACTAGAATATGTCATCTTCTACCCTGTCAATTCTGTATAAATTCTCTTGTCATGCAACATGTTTCTGTATTGTGCTGCATTTATTTGGGCACCCTTCCAGCGAATCACTTAGACTAGTTAAATCAGCGAAAGATAACTCGCATCCAATAATTCTGATACTAGTCTTCCTTATGCAGAAAGGTGGTGCCCTGATCGTGATCCATTTTTCTGCTTATTCTCCCTCACATGGGAAACATGGACGTATATCACCAAAAACATCTGATTACAAATTTAGAGTTAATCAGTCCAGCCCATTGAAGATAGTAAAAGCTAAGATGTGTAATAAATTGTACCATAGAAGGGAGTGTAATAATTATGAGGTCAACCACATTCATAACATCAAAAAGGAAACATTCCTAGTGGGAATGAGAAAAATAGGAAACTTAAATTACAAAAAATTCACTTATTGATAGCAGTGGATGAAATTGTCAATAGGGTCACCAAACCTTTTAAAACCCTGAATGATCTTTTCCCCCTTGAGATTTAATCACAAGCAGTATTTCTAACCTTTATCATAACGGTGCAGTGCATTAGGACTGCACTGGATGGGGGAACCCAGTTTAAATCTTAATTTTGTTTTATTAAAGGGGTAATTCAAAGATACTGGGTGGATCATCCTACTACCTTTTTTTTTTATCAGAGCAATCACAACAATAAACCTACGTCAATTACATTGAGTCGACAGCTCTACTCATCAATATGGAGATTCCTGTTTTTGCACATTATGAGAACCCATGTTTGAATATAAATTGGATGATTACGCCCAAATTAATTGGTTGAGGTATGTTAAAACTCTAGCAATACCAATTTATATTGGGCGTAATTCATCCACTTTATCATTATCATGTTTTTGGGTCCAATATTTTTCCCACTTGGACAATCCACCAAAACATGAAAAGTCATTATCATGCTTTGAGGGTGTCGCGATATGCGATAATTCGGATCCTACGCATGATAATGATAAAATTGGATGATTGCGCCCAATATTTCTTGGCTGTGCTATGCAGATTTTTTTAAAATATTGGCTTCGACTGCAATCTCGCCCAATATTTTTGCAACTCTAGCTCGACCAATAATTGGGCTGAATCATCCAATTTTATTACAACAATTGGGACAGCTTTAAAAAAACCTAACTGACCAGCCTATTTACAACTTTGACCCTTTGACCAATTGAACCTTTCAGTCCATGGCCTTTGACCTTCAGTATGTGACCTTGAACCTCATTAACATATGGGCTTCCCATGTTGTAATATACCTATGCCCTAAATTTGTCTCATTGGACTTTCTAATTTCATCAGCACACTTTGGAACATACGTATGCTTACTGCATACAAACAAATTACACCATACAGAATATTCAATGACCGTGTAGTGTTTTCTTTTTCAAAAAAAAAGAACACAAAGGTTGGCCTGAATCAGTGCAAAATTATGTCTCACTTTTAACATCAATACTTTCACACCAAATCCTTGTTTCTAAGACGTGAAGTAGTAACACAATTTCTTTTTCAACCGCATACCCACAGCCCCAGCCAGACCAGAACAACCTCTTCACACGCCTATTAACGCACCCGAGTAATTTCAAATGACAACTGAATGCTATTGTCCAATTTTGCTGGAGATTCCTATGACGGTTGATGAATATAGCCATGACTACCCTTTTTTATGTGGTGTGGTGGTGGTGGTGGGTGGTGGTGGTGGGGGCGGCTAGCGATTTTTAAGAGTCTTAAAACAAAAGCCAATCGTTAGCTTACCTGAACTTGAGCTATTCTACACAACTCAGCAATCAAATATATTGGTCTCTCCTTCACAACTGCCGTGAGAGCTCTGCAACCCAAGAAACCACTTCGGTTTGTTTACAAGTATAAAACACACAACACTACACACAATGCCATTGTCCAATGCACATATAGGGAAAGCCCTATAGAAATAACACAGTTTTTGGCATTCACAATATTGTATTCCACCAAGCGAACTAAAAACGTAATGTAACAGCTCGATTCCTAATCGGCCAAGAGACTGTTTCTGATGCAAGGGGCTTTTTAGCATGTATCACTCAAACCCCAAACCAAAGGGAAAATTTCCATTCCTAAAGAATCACAGGATTTATCCACGTTTTGGGTGAAATAAATCTGACTATTGACTACGAGAAAGTGAATTCCCACTGGGTTTTCACACCATCATTGTTACGCTGTTTTGGTTGGGTACTTTTGTCGGGAGTGGTCATTAGCTATTGGATGTTGTGTTATCTCCGGATATTTTTTCATGCTTGGTCAGGCACTCATTCCGTTAAATCCTTTTTATTTTTTTTTTTTCCAATTATAGAAAAATAATGTTTCTGACTTTGAGGTTGTAAGCCCAGCTTTCCAGGGAGTGTAGTACTTGTTTACTGACTATATAGAAACAAGCAACAATCTCTCAGTTTTAAATATTGAATGTAAAGAAAGCCGAATTGAAATTACAGGTGAAATAGTACATTCCCATTTCATAACCTATACTTTCACCTTTAAAATATTTAATAATTTGCTAGATGAAGGGTCACCAGATCCTTCATTTTGGGGAAGGGGAGCATATAATCAATAAATCACAAGATATTCAGTTAATCTTGATAGGGAAGGCCCTCATATTGAATGTGTTGCATGACAGCTATTGTTTCCAATGTCAGTTGTGCATCTTGCCTAGATAAGTCAACCAACAGTTTCACCACCACTGTGCGCATGCTACGACATCAATGACAACACGATTCATTTCCCTCAAGTTATATAGTGCGATGTCAATTATGTTTGGTAGGTGCAGCCTCAGTGACGGAGGGTTACTGTTTTCATGTTCTCACAAGGTGCAGTTTTGAGTGATTGGTACATACTGGATGACCACTATAGTCTGCACTGTTCACACTTCTCCTATTGCTCGCTCACCCTCCACAGAATTTCCAACCTCTTGGGATAATCCTCCAACTATCCTACATTTCATGCTTGTATTGTAATTTCCTCAAAAAAAATCAATTTTTTGTTAGTAAAAGAAAAGTTTTTTATTCAGCAATATTCATTGTTGATATATTCCTACAGTGTTATCAATAATGTTGTTGAGTACTAACTCCCATTTCGACAAGAATGCCTTCAATTTCTGGAGTAAATGAGAATCCCTATTGCAGTCTTATTCTGAATATCAATCCCTTTATTGGCAAAATTACCTCATCACTATGAATAAAATGCAACCAACCAATGCAAACTCATTGTTGGCCTGTCCGTCAATCTCGTCACCTGCTAAAAATCAGACTATGACCAAATGATAAATTCTGCAGCACCACACTTGCAGGCCCCGAACTTGTTATGTTGTAGCTGTTGGCTTCCTCAGGGTTGGCATTTCCTGGAATACTAATATTTCCCACCTAGGGCGGGATAAGTGGGAAACACCGGGAAATACTGTTAAATACCGGTAATAATAGGGAAATACTGGGAATCCCTGGTCGATCCTGGGAATACTATGGATGTAAGTACAATTTGAACAAACCTCAATGGGGTTAACCTCATACTTATAATTTTTACGCTATACAAATTTGTGGTACTCATCTGGATATGTTTGAAGGGGTTTAATCAATTCGCAAAACTCCACTCCACGAATTCATTATTAATAAACCATCACAGTATAAGTATTAATTAGATAATCCAATGAGGCTACCCTGGGTGGTGACAATCAGACCTTCATCTTCTGAGGCGCTCATTGCTCCAGGCTCTACAGTTTTCCCAACAGACGTGCAGGAGACTCAATAAGAGCTACTTATCACATGCAAGTATGGAGCCCGTCGTTGGACACATAAATGAACTCAGGAGAGTAATTAACATAGCTTATTTTCATAAATGAAGGCCTGAGCCTCATAGGTGTTGGGGAAAAAAGACCAGCTACACTAGGATAAAAATTAAGAAAGAACGATCGAATTTAGAATACAGCTGCATGCAGTAAACATGGTAAAGGATTTGTTCTGCATCCGCCCGTTCTTCTTGTGCTCCTAACAACTTGACTTTGATTTAGCATACAGTAAACAACACTGTCTGATGCAAGTTAATTTCTTTACCTGGGCCAATAGTGAAATATCTCTCTGTGGCTATTTAACCACCTATATTTTGTAGATTCTGTGGAAAACTGTGATTTCACGTTTTTCAATTAAATAAAAAAACATGCAAGAATCTACAGATCAAAAGACATGAGTCCAATAGTTAAGTGATAAAATGAAAACACCATCACCCCCCCCCCTTCCGGGGTCATTTATGCATGAAAGTGCTTATGCTGTGTTTGTTAGTGATTTCATGATATTTTAAATAAAATTAAGTTTTGAAATGTCACTTGAGTATTTCCACTTATTCCCAGTATTTCCCGTTTCCGACAAAATTGTATTACCCATAAAATACAGGTTATTTATGCCCGGTATTCCCAGGCAGGAAATACTGGCCAACCCTGGAACTTGCTCTTAGATTAAGATGAGAAAGATGACTTACTACTGACAGGGTTGCCAAACTTGTGATTGGTAGCCCAATTGGGTTGACTTTGAAAGGCTAACCAAGACACAAATATTTTTCAAAGATTTCATGGAAATTTGTCCTGTGGTGAACAGTTGTTAATTAGGGTTTCTGGTGGAACTTCTGCCATTGAACATGACTTTTTAGCGATTTTTGGCAACTTTCCGACTCCATTTACACTGATTTTGAGTTTTGTTATTTATAATCTTGGATTTTGTGTTATAAGGTGCCTTTAAAACATTACTTAAACAAACTATGTGGTTCATTTAGATGAACAGAAATTGAAACTATAGTATGTGTTTTTACGGTTACAACCTTTTGTTACCAGGATCACAAAATATAACCGGTCCAAATTGCTGCTCCATTCAAAATGTTAATTCTACACTTTTTGGACAAGATTTCAGTAAAATGTAGGTCAAACCTTTGTCCAATTCGTGAAAAAACAATAAGAGCCGGGTACCTTGCTCATTCGATAGTCCTATTGGACATTAAACACAAATCCTTACCCAGGAGGTTGGTACAGTTATTATCATATGAATGGTACTTTTTTGCTAGAAGGGTACCGGACTAAACTAACACCGGTTAAATTACTTCGTTATCCCAACCACAATCAAGTTCGGCTCAATCTATCATACACAAATAGTGGTCAAGATTATCCTTAGCCAGGCAGGATGGGATGCAAGAGATGTACACAAAAACGGTATACCTTTTCCAGCACTATTCCATGACTGGAATAGCAAATTCTGAATTGAGTTATGAGCTGGAAATGTCATGTACAATGGTCTGTCAGAAATGTTCAGCAATCATTTCAAACCAAATGATCACCCTTGTTTTTGTCTATCTCCCCTTTTGATCAGGTCTTTCCTTTTTTTCCTAAATATGGAAAAAATGCCTGTTTTCCATTGCCAACTTCCAAGGTTTCCTGGTTCTGTCATAACCCTGGGATATTTTGTTGGTTAATTCAAGAGATGTCAAACTTTTTAAACTCGCCAACTTTGATCCGAGGAGAACTACAGTGTTCACATCATGTATACACAAAACTGCCTTCTAATCACAGAGAAAACCAAACAACAGAGCAGAGGGAACTCATTTTCTAACATTGAAGCCACAAATAGTCTTTTACTTCCAAAATTATTTATGTCTGATTTTACTTGACAAATTAATCAGTATTACCACTCTGCATGAAAACAAAAATTAAATTTTGACACTGTGGTTTTATAAATGGCAATAGCCATGTACAACCAGCACTGCTATGCGAATGGTAACCTTACCCTACACACTATAATTAAAACTGTAACCCAACTATTAACCATTACCATGTTTTGAGGAGTCCAAGTGTGTGAAAATATCGGATCCAAAACATGATAATGCTAAAATTGGATGATTTACGCCCAATATTAATTGGTCTCGCTATGAGTTTTAAAATATTGGGTTCGACTACGTCTCGCCCAATATTTTTACAACTCATAGCTTGACCAATAAATTTGGGCTTAATCGATCCAATTTTATATCAAAAACCCTAACCCATAGACCCTAAACATTTAAGCTTTTCATAATCCTAAACACACCAAAATCAGCATACCATATCAGGGGTGTACTCTGAGCTGAGGCCTGGAGGACCAATGATGCAAGGAGCTTTAATACGTAAAAATAGGCCAATTTTTGTAGAAGTTTTTGCAAACGTGGGGTGCTCGCGCCACCTCCGCACCCCGACGGGTATTTCTTTTGTGCAGTACCGACTGTAAATATGTAAAAGGTAGGAATTCTGATTTTTCTCCACAAAAATCACCTTGTGTAAAGGCCAATTGTTAAAGATAGCTTATTCACTGAATGGGAACTAAATTACCACACAATTTTTTTCCATGCATGAAATGCTCAACTTGACCTAAATTGAGGAAAATGTTATTTACAACAATTTTCCCAACAATAACGCAAGAGTAGGGGCAGGGTGTATTTTACATTAAATAAAATCACTGATAGTGCTTTAACGCTGCTTCATGGTGTACAAACTGGGTAAATCAGTGTCTTGATATCCCAACAAGGCATGCTGCTATTGCCACACAAACAGGTGATCCTTTATGCCAGCAATCAAAGTTGCGTTCGTTCGTTCGTGCGTGCAGTCCAAAATCACGTGGAAGATCCGTCCTTTAACCAGCTGATAGTTTCCTCATCCAGGTTGATCAGGCCTGGACTTCTCTTGGGGGCTTGTAGACCTCACAGTCATCTATGATGTGGCCTAATGGTTTTGTGGCTCTCCAAATCCAGTTTGGTGATGGTTCTACTCGGATCTTGTGAAGGAAGTTTTTGTACGACCAACGCCAGTTCTAGTCTGTTGAGGTTGACCATGCTTTCCTATCAGGTCTACAGCCTTGGCTTGCTAGATGGGCTGTCCACAAACTGCTTTAGGTCAAAGTAGAGGATGACCATTGCTCAGACCATCTGTCTTGATCCGGATGATCGATAGGGATAACTGTGACTGCAGGATGATTGGGTAGCAAAGTGTTCCGTGGAATTCTCCGATCCTCAAATGGTGGTGGTGGTGGGATTAGGCTACCAGGTTCATCACATTTCTTGGCGAGCTTGAATCGTCTGAAGGTTCCTCCTAAGTGTTGCAGACGCTATGCCAGACAGAATTTGGAGGTATTCTACAGGCGTCGCCAAAAGGCAACACACTAACAATCTCATTGCATCATTCAGAACGACATCAATCTTGTGTTAATGTACGCTGTGACTCCCATCTGTGCAGCGTATCAGCGGTGGGTATGCCAAGGCACAGTTGATGTATGTAAGGTGTCAAAGGATGCACCCCATCGCAAGTTCCGGCGAGCCTTCGTGAGGAGGTTGACACGAGACGGCGTCTTGGCAGCGACTGCCTTGGTGTGTTTGTTTGAAAGTAAGTTGGTCCATTGTGACGCCAAGGTCTTCCGTGTTGGGTCATGTGACGTTTTTCTCCATCTAAGTGAGTTTGTTTCTCTTTTTCCATCCGATTGCAGGTGGAAAAAGAGCTGACGGTCTTGGTTTTGCTGAGTTTTCCAAGCGCCATCGTTGGAGAATTGGCGTACAGTGATTAGGTCTTTCTGCAACACTCTGTTTCTAAGGACTCAAAGCTCAGCAGCCCTAAAAGTTTCCAGTGCCGTGTCGTCTGAGTAGGAGTATCTGCGAACAATCTCCCTTTTGCATATTTGAGACGTAAATGTTGAAAGACTGGGTGGGCCAGGACAGAACCTTGTGGACACCATTCCGAAGTTTTTGCGCTTTCTACTGCGTTGCCCATTTGATGTCTCCAGGAACGAAAGAGTCTTGTATTGGATGAGAAGCATAATGACTTGACAATCTTACATTCAGGGAAATTTTGAGTACTTGAGGTAGAGACCTCGCTGCCAGACTGTATCGGTACGCAGCAGCTAGGTCTAGGAAGACTGCTCCAAACTTCTGCTTCTTCTTTAAGGCTGTCTCGATGTCATTACTATATAGTCTTGCTATCTGATCAGTTATTTGATTTACCTCTTCGAAATCCAGCTTGTTGCGGGGTAATTTGCCTCGACCGTATCATTGATCTGCCGAGTATCAGTTGCTCAAGCAGCTTAAGATGTAGATAGTAGCGAGATGGTCTGTAACTCTTGGGTCATTTGCTGTTTCTTGGGCTTTAGGATTGCAATGACCTTTGAAGTCTTCCATCTGGAAGGAATAGTTGACTTCATGCAGTAGAAAGAAGAGTTGGAGCCATCGCACAAGCTTCGGAGTGCCATATGTCAAGATTCGGTATGGATGTTTTTCTGCCAGGAGCTTTCCCATTCTTGAGACTTATTGCTTCGGTGATCTCACCATAGGTGAATGGTTGGGACATGGGCTGAACGGTGGAGAGGTTTGTAGAAGCTGTTAATCTCTGATAACAGCAGAGCACGCGCAATCAAAGTAATAAACAAATGAAAGTTTACAAACTCATTTGAAAATCGTCAATAATACATCCAGTGAGGACATCCTGCATACCATTAGAAGGACATCGGGGCAGTGAAGTGCCCTCTAAGAATTTATTGACATGTAAGAAAAGGGATGTGTGTGACCCCCCCTCTTAAAAATTGACACATTAAAAATATATGCAGATGTATTATGCAAAGACATGAGGAAATATGCAGATGTTTGATTCATTTTGTCCTTACGCTATTTCGGGATATTGGCCAAAAGGATATAAATATGAGATTTTGAACAACACTTATACTCATATCATGGATATAAGTTTAGACAATCATTTCAGAGTGGTACAAGCAGTATTGATTTTTTCCTTAAAGGTATCAAGGATGTGTAAATACTTGCACAGCAGTCATCGCGGGTATGGGGCAAATACAGTGCACGCTGGAGTTTTGACCACCACACCGGATCGGAGCAGATTGCATCACCTCAGTCCACTACGTTTACAACAAAAAATGCATGATAGCATTCTGGATAGAGCACATTAACCAGGAAGGGAACAGATCAATGGATTATACAGAGGTCTAAATTTTAGAATGATTGTCCAATCATGTTGTTTCATCAGTGGTACAGTTTGGACTATCTACAGCCTAATGTTCACAGATACAGAGCCAAAAACTGCCAAAAAATAGTGAAAAAGGGTGTTGCAGGGGTCAAAAAGTCAGGATTTTGGTCAGAAATTATTGCATGGCAGTTCGCCGGGCTGAATTTTTAAGGAATACTTCCTTGTAATGATCCTTGCAACGAATGAATGTGGCAAAACAAGAACACATAAACATTTGCCACAGAAACAATGGAGTAGACCTTCGTTTGCCTTCTGCTTTGTTAACAAGCATTTAAGTAGCCCCCCCCCCCAAGTGTTGCTTGATAGGTAGACTTGAAGGAAAAGGTAAAGGTGGAAACAAGAAGATTTCACATAATTCAGGTGTCCTTAAAAAATTGAAAGTACTTACTTTTGTCTGATGGCAAGCTTTCATCAAAAATAACCCATCACTGAAATGATTAAGTGAGAACTGTTTCTTTGGTTCAAAAATTGTTGAAATTACTAATTTATGAAGGAGCAAAAAAATATGAATTCAGCCTATATTTTACATTGAAATATAAGTAAATCAGAATCACTTTTTTTCTCGCTTTTAAGACATTTCGTAGCAAAATACAAAGTAAGAAAGCTATTAAGTGTAGGCGGGTGGCGGCTAAGCCTCATTCATTATAGCAACTCACCAAATGTCAAAAGTAATTAAGCACTACTGAGGCAAACCACAAACCAATTTGGGGCTGTGATGTGGGTCGGTCATGGGTATTCCCATGACCACATACGACTCGTCCTCGTTCGTTATTCATACCAATAAAATCAGAAATAAACCTTCAAGTGGAGTTGATTCTTAAACTCAAACGGTTTTGGAACAAGAAAATATCATGACAACATATAAAAAAATCAGAATTTTCGTCAAGATTCGCTTTTACGTGGTAAAACATGGCGACGTCGGAAAATTTGGTTTCTTGGCCCGCCCTCCCTTGTTGAATGTTAGTTATATGAAGTTACTATTATGACACACTATTTGGGTGCTTCAAAATATCTCATTGCACATTTAATTCTAGACTGGGAGTTTGAATTGACCACTTAGCCAAGATGGCGAATATTTGTTTAAAAAATCTGCCACTTGAGGTCAAGTGATGAGTTGCCAGAGTAGTGGAGCAACAACACCAATGGGGCTCTGACATATATTCGTTTTAATTTCATTTCCACCGTTAACGAGGAACGTTTGTAGATCTTAGAAAGAGTACCATGAAAGAAAGGGTAAAAGTTCGCTTCGCCGACCAAGTCTCCACAAAAACAGGAAAATAAAGCCAGAAAGTTTTGAGCTTCTACGAACAGGAAGACGTGCCTGTTGAAAACATGGCCGGTATTGACAGTCGTCGTTCCGGGGTCACAAGGGTGAAAATGGCGGCGCAAGCATCGTGAGTCTACTTTTTTTTTTATTACGGCGACGAGTGCACCTCCCCAATGGTTCATAGACTTTGAAACACGGCAAGAGGATAGATTCCGTAAGGGTTTCGATGCCTGCAAGGAAATGTTTGTTTTTTTTTTTTTTTTTTTAAGGTTTAAGATGGAAGTCGATGATAATTGAACAATTCAAGTCTGAGGTTGACATTTTGAAGAAACAAAAGGAAGTCAGTAGAACTTAAGCTGACGACCTTGAAACAGGAAGCAGACGAGTTGTAACATTTAATCTTAATTGCCCGAAGGGCAAGAAGGTCTCAGGTGGTTTGAGGTGTGTTTCAGACTTTGTGGTGATGAAAACAATGCAAACTTGCCGCAGCCAGTATCAGAGCGCTCACATACCGGAAGGTCATCTGGTCCTGAGTACACCCCAGTCCAATTAATTGGGTTCACTTTTTCAGAGAAGGAGACAGTGCAGAAAGGCATGATTAAACTTTCCAAGGCAAGAAATTGGCCAGTCTAGCTGTTGTAAGCAATGACTATAGTGCAAGAGTTCAGAAGATGAGGAAGAATAAACTCGAGGAGCTTCATCGCTTGAGAAAGAAGGGAAGAAAGCGATTATTTACCCAGTATAATCAAAGTGGTGCAAGACTGATTGCCTTTTGATCTAGATTGCTTGAAAATCTATTTGACTGTTGAACTGCTATGTTTTTGACTTGCGTCTTCGAAAGCACGTTTGTTTCTGCACCGTAATACTTCTCCAGCCTAGAAGTTTTGGACTTGAGATAAAGTTAGTATTGTTTATTCACGTCAGATATACAGAAAAAACTTTGTTTGGTCGGAACAATGAGGACAATGAATTTGATCAGATGTATCTGTAAGGGTGAATGACACCATTTACTGACTCTTGACTTTAATCCACTTGCTTTCATGTCACTTTAACCTTTGATCTTTTGGGTATAAACATTCCTGAGCGAGTAGTAGAATTGTAGTTGATTTCATCATATGTTTGTCAGGGCTCTCTTTTTTTTTTTTCGTCCTTGAGAATGATTTTGCATCCGGCTTAGGTAATTCAAAATCATTTACCCTTGATTTGAGCGTGGTATATGGCGTTTGTCCTTTGTGCTGTTTTTTTTGTCCATGTTGTTCAATGTTTGTGTGGAGGGATTTTGATTTGGGTTGTTCTTGTTTTTAACCACTATCAGTTGCCTTTGTGTGTTTTTTTTTTTTTTTTTTTAAAACCTTTCTCAATTTGATGCCTCCTTTTTCATTCAGGGCCCATCTGGTGCTTTAGGCATTCTTTTGGAACAGCGCTTGGTTTTTGGTTTTGTTGGCAATTTGCTTGCGCGTGCGCTTGTTGTGCGCGTGGATGGTGGTCCATTTTCCAGGTGTGCGTTAATTTGAGACCTTGGCATGTAATTGGACATTCAGTGCTGATTTGTTTATGTCCAATTTTGTTGGTTTGTGGTGTCTATGTGTCTTGTGGTTCATTTGGTTCGTGATGTGTTTTTTTCTCAGATCCACTGTTTTTTGCCAATTCCTTTTTCCAATATGCAGTAGTTTGAACCATACATGCAGGTAGTTTATGTAATTTTGTTACCTTTGTTATTTGATAGCAGTTTACAGTCGCTATTTTTGTATACCTTTTTAAACTGTTTGTTTTATTTTTCCCCCCTATCAATCATGCACTAAAACTTTAGCACGGTTTGAACTGCGTGGGAGGATGCAAGACCATGTTAAAAGGAGAGAAAAATCATGCGTTCAGTTGATAGTGAATATTTTCCTGCAAGAAACCCACCTATTCTGTGAGATTGTGAAAAATTTTGGGAAAAGCCAATGGGGGGGAGCATGCATGCATGGTTTGCATAGTCATTCTTCTAATACGTCGTGATGTTTCGATCTTAATTCGTAATTCTGTGTAGCTTATTTTAATTCGCAGAAGTTTTTAGTGACCACAGGGCCGGTTTTTAATATTCTATTTCAATTATTGGTTTTGCCCCTTGTGTTGGGAATATTTATGTCCTAATAATGAGACCATGACTTTTCTTAGATGTTTTACTAAATTAGATCAATTTTTTTTTAAACATACCGATTTCCTTGTCGCTGGTGATTTTAATGATGTGTTGGCCCCTCTTAGACTATCAAGGGTAGTAAACAATAAACATTTCTAATATCAAAGCTAGTGAACTGATCATGTGTTAATGGATGAGTTGAATCGTTCCGATATTGGAGTATTGTCACCCGAATTTAAGGCAAGTAAGGTATAACAGGCATCAACCGTAATCCAAGGGCACTTTCTAGACTGGACTTATTCTTCTTTCTGAAAGATTTGATTAATAATGTATGAGTTCAAAAATTGTTCCCAGGATTCAGTCTGACAATCAGTTAGTTAACTTTGAAGTTAATGATGGACAGCCCCCACCTTATTATCTATATAACGGCGCAGACCGAGATGCTGTTCACCATTTGGGTTTTAGCGCAAATGTCCCTGGTGTCATTAGGTTGGGGATGTAGATGGATCCTGCTGGCTGTCTCGAGCAAATCAATCAATGATTTAAAGGGGAGAAAGACCCTTGTTTTGGCATGTTAACTTCCAATATGTGACGTTTGTCTGAGACTACTGGTCAATTCGCACGAGGACAGGACCGGAAATCGTGCACGGCGTTGGGGCAACAGAAGAAGACATTGGAGGCTATCTCCATTATTGTGCTTTGGTCTGTGCTCACGCCAGGATTTTTTGGTACTCGCATAAGAAGTTGGTAAGGTGCCATCCAGTCTTTCATGTAGCTCTTTCTTCATGGTCAAAGGTCTCAGATCAAAACAGGTACTCTTACACAGGCTTCTAAGAATTCAGTTGTGTTGAATTGGAGGAGATACCAGATTGCATAGTGGTTTAGTTTAGCAGGCATTCCAAGCTTGTCCTTTGCGTGACGGAAGTCGTTCTTGCTGTCGGCCACATAGCGACCCTAGATTACTGAAGTCATTGACCTATTTGAGTTGGCTACCATATGACTGCAGATCGGTTGATGATCGTTCTGCCTCATTGACCGTCATATATTCAGTCTTCTTGGATTTAGATGAGGCCGACTTTGGCAGCATTCTCAAGTGATGTGTAGTAGATCTTGTGCACCAATATCAGATCAGCTGTTAGAGCAGATCATCTGCGGAGTCAAGGTCTGTGAGAGCTGACCCATGTGACGTATGGAACGGCTTGGGTTGATGGTGAGTCATTGGTCGTTCATGATGTCAAAGACTAGTCTGAGGATGTAATCAACACGACTACAAAGAGATAGGGAGCAAGAGTATCTCATTGGAAGATTCCAGTAGTTATTAGGACTCCTTTGTGGACATCAATGTTGACACAAAGCTATGAGGGCGTTATCATACATGATGGCATGCAATTGCCTTGACAGTCTCATCGGGGACACAATAGTCACGGTATTTGGTAAGAATATGCAGCATAACATTCCTGTTTACACGTCCCCCAAAAGCCTGGAAAATCTACGAACACAAGTGAAGCTTTTCTCTTGGAATTCTCAACTCTCTATGATCCTTCTGAGGGCAAGTATCTGAGGTTAGTGTTGATCTGCCTTTGCGAAAAAACCGTTCTGGTTCCGTCTGAGAAAGGGATCTATGTGAGGAGTGATTCTGTTGAGCAGCATGGAGTTGTAGATATTAGAGGCCAGTGGTGTGACAGTGTAATTCCTCTGTAGTTTGGGGGGTTGTTGGAGCGCCTTTCTTTGGTAGAGGAATGATGAATGATGTTGAATGTTGAAAAGGCAGCTGGTTGTTTCCATGTAGGTGTTATACAAAATTCTAACAGTTGATCATGGAATAGTGGAGTCTTCCAGACACTGCAGGAATGTTGTCGGGACAGGTTGGTGTTTGGTGTTCTTCGGGTTTCAGGAGATCTGAGAGCTCCTCCATAGTGAAAGGTTCCAGTCTGGATGGGAAGGGGTCTGCTATCTTGTGATTGTTGAAAAGGTTGCAGAAGGTAGTGTTTATTCCGAACTGGCTTGCCAAGTAGAGTAGAGACACTAAAGTGCTGAAAACATGTGTCAAGGCGCTCTTCAGTTGTTTCCCCTTTGATTTTATAGGTGGGGTAGCCATTTTATCGGTCAGCTCCCTCAAGGCCTCCAGGCGCAGCATGTTGTTTTCAAGGGTTAGGGCGTCAAGTGCTTCAGCTTGGGACTTAACAGGCGCCTCAAGCACCACATTGTAAGAGTCATCAAGTGCAGCCTTAGCAGAATCAAGGTTCTGCTTGGAGCTTCTGGGGATTTAGTACGGTGCTATTGGCTGCAGACTTCAGTTTTTCTCTGGCTTGTGACTTTGTCGTTTGAGGCAAAAGGGAAGTATTAGTCTCTTCTTTCTTATATGGTAGCAATCCAATGGCATTTCTTTGTTGGCTGAAGTGAGGACATTATATACGGCGCTGGAGTTCTTTCTTCAAGCTCATCAACAAAGAGGGTGAACTTGTTATGTGCAGCTACAGTATACTGCGCACCAGCGTTGGATCCCCCACTACCTTCATCCAGTCTATGGTTTTCATGGGAACTCTGGGAGGTGGTTTACTATGACGATAACGTATCTGGCTTCCTGCAAGAGACAATTCTGTGCATCAGACTTAACAGCTTCAAAAGTGTGAGGGCCTCTTGAGTTCTACTGCTGTTGATCAACTTTTCTGACCAGAATATAGTCCAGTTGGACAAGTTTCCATTTGGCTGTACGGTGTGTCCAACCGTTCTACCTGAATGATTTTGGAATTTGCGTATTTTAGTGCAAAGGTTAAATTGTTACATGAAGTTCCTTCATGGACATTCCATTTCTGTTAGACGCGTGTTGCAAGTGAACAGCGCGTCGTCAGGCCCAAGCGTAGCGTGAATCTCCAGGGATGTACAGAAGATTAGGGGTGGCCCGTACTGGTGGCAGTGGAAAAGTTCATGGTAAAAATGAGAGACAGTTTCTTCTGGTAGTGTTGTGGGGGCTGTAACAGCAATTAAATGACTGTTGTTTCAGGATTGCCCGTCAGTGTAAGCCTCAAGATGCGCTCATTAAAGTTGCCAAGGTTGGCACATGACTTGACAAGAGCCTTTGGTGATAAAAGAAACCCCACACCTCCTGTAGCTGCATTTATCTGGTTTTCATGCGGGCTGTAATAAGTGCATATCCATGGTATTCTCCTGTAGTAGAGGTTCATGTGCCCACAATGTTTTTTTTTTTTTTTTTTCGGTGTTCTGTATGCAGATGACATCGATTTCATACAGTTGTGCTTCATGTACGAGGTCTTCTTTCTTGACTGTTGTTGAAAGGTCTGGAAATTAAAGTGTAATGATGAAGGCATTTTGCGTCTAACAAAGTTGGCCATGCATTCTTTTGTTCAATATCCGGGTTGGGCCGTACAGTAGGATTTAGGACCAACCCATCATGCATATTGGAGTAGACCAATGTTGACTCCGAAGGCACAGACTTTAAATAAGGGGATTTAACCCTGGCGCTACGTTGTGAACTATTCATCTGTAGTCGATAAAATAGTAAGATGGGATCGCACAGGTCTCAAGCACCCTTTTCTGTTGGGGAAGCGTCCCTAGCCTTTGTCTTTCACGGTTTGAAACTCTGCAACGGCAGAGCAGTTGCCTTTTCGTCAGGGATGGTCCCTTAGCCTTTTTCGAACACAGAAACCAACCTACAAGGCAGCAGGTACAATTTCACCATAGTTGGTTTGACATAAGGTATATACATATGGATCCCTACTTACTCAATAAAGGAGGAAAAGGAAAGAGGCGAAGAGTAGTCACAGAACAAGTTGGCATCCACACTGTTTTATGCAAGACAAAAGAGAGTGGAGGATGCTGCTCCATTGTGGAAAGAGGCCTGAGACAAACCTGCACCATCTCCTGCTGTCGTGTGGGGTGACGCACCTTCCACCGCATTACGAGGGATCGTGTCCTGTACCCCAGATAGGAATACCCTAAGGGTCGTGGGTTCTGGAAACTTAATTGTAATCATTTCAGGTATGATGCCGATTTATAACTTGGTCAAAAGAGGATCAAGAATGTTAAAATATCATAGGAATTCTTGTTGTAACCCTAAGTGGTGTGGGGATTCTTTGAATGTACTTTAACTGGTGTTGTATCGAATACAGTGTTCGGAAAAAAAGGAAAGAAAGGGGTGTAGCAAAATTAATGGATGATTATGAAAAGGTTAAAAGTAAGCTAACGATGATCCTCCAATGAATGTTAAATCTCTCAAGTAAAATCGTTGGAAGCAGAGTTAATAAAATCTGGAATTTGAGACAAAAAGGTTGATGGTTCGCTCCAGCAACTAGATGGAGGAGGAAGGTTGAAAAAAAGTTCTAAAATATTTTGTAATTAGAAAAACAGGTTATTGTGAGAAGAAATGTATTTATAAAATAATAATGAAAATGGTGATGTTATTTCAAAAAAAAAAAAAAAAAAAACCAATCAGTATTTTGAAAAGTAATTCACCAATATTATCGCAATTTATCCTCTGTTAATAATGGCGGTGGTGTGGAGAATTCTTTGATATCAGTGAGAATTTTGAAAAACATTGATCATTCATAAGTTAAGTGCCAAGTACAAGGAAAAAACTATGGACCTTCCAATTACAAAGAAAGAATTAATAAATCTCTCATCAAGAAGCAAATAAAACACCTGGGTATGATGGGCTTCCAACGAATTTTATATTGTGTTTTGGCCAGACATCTCCGACGTTATTCAATTCGTATACATTCTATAGTGAAAATGGTATTATGACAATGTCTCAAAGAAATGGTATTATAACTTTAGACCTAAGGAAAGATAAAAGATTGTATGTACTTAGAATTATAGACCAATTTCTTTATGACGGTTGACTCTACAAGAATTTTGCTAAGGTATTAGCAATCGTCTAAAACAATGTCTCATGCTCTCATCAATCCCGTCAAATCTGGCCTCCTGAAGGGCATGAATTATTGGCAATAATGTGCGCTTATTTTAGATGTATGATTAGACTGAAGCAAATGAAATACCTGGGGCCATTTTCTTCTTGATATTGAAAAAGCTTTGTAGGTCAGTCATAATTTTTTGTTCCAAGTTTTGAAATATTTAATTTTGGGGACAATTTATATCCTGGGATTGAAACCATTTACTCAAGTGAAAGAGTTACATGATTAACAATGGCTTTTGACTGAATCTATCGATATGGCCAAAGGAATTTTTCAGGGCGGCCCATCTCTCCATATTTTAGGTTATTGGTTATCGAAACGGTTGTGCTCTTGACTGTCCGCCAAAAGTTAATATCAAAGCATTACCATTGGTGATAAAGAGTTAAAGATTCCCCTTCTTGCCGAGATGACTCAATTGCTTTTTTAGATGGGTTTTATGATGAGTCTTACCTAATTTGTTTTCTATTTAAAGAAATCGCTGATTGTTCTGGGGTTGTGCAAAATTAATCTTTTAAATATTTTTAATTTTGTGATTTTTTTTATATAGGGGTCAAAAAATTTTCCCTTTTCCGAGCAGGGTTCTCATTTGGAAAGGAGAGTTTACATCCTGGGCATAAATTTGTCTTAATACTCGCGTCTTTTGTAGGTTGATTTAAATTATAAAGTTCAAGTTAAGCAAATTGAAAGGACTTTGATTGTTGGTGCACAAGAAACCTTTCTATGATTGGGAAGATAGGTGTAATTAAATCTCTTCTTTTGCCCCAGCTTCTTTATCTCTCTCCGTTTGTGTTATAAAATCCCGGATATTTTTTCAAAGAGCTTGATAAGATGTTTAAATTTATATGGAATGGAGGGAATGATAGGGTCCCCAAAGGGTGTATGTACGTAACAATTTAACCATTGTGGTCTTGTATGATTGACTCTTATTATTTTCTGTGCTCAAAAAATGATGTGGGTTAAATTGTTGTTGATAATAACTTTGAAAGCTTTTGAAAAACGATTGAATTATTGTAGGGGACCAGCTTATGGGGATCTGTTGGGGAAATCTTAGGCTTCATGAGAGTCTCTTAATAACACTTCACAGTTCTCAGTTAGCTGACTCTCTCAGGACCTGGTATGTTATGTGACAGGTTGCCAGCAAATTTATTGGTAAAAACAATTTTTGACTTGGGTATTATCAGTGTTTATGGTACATCAAAATATAGATCCAAAACTAAGAAATACATTTATTATGAGAAATTGGTGTGACATTGGATTGTGTACATTAATGACTTTTAAACCCACTCTCCCTGGGGTAAGACTTTTTGAAGACTGATTTTGGCATTTTGGTATTACTTATGAAGACAGGAGGGGAGGAAGTTTAATTTTCTTGAAATGTATCCCCAGCTTGGCTAAGGGGTCAAATGCAGATAATGTTGACAATTTTTGAGGCATCTCACTTCTCAGTTGTAGAGGTTCCGAAGATCCAAAGAATTTGCATATTCTATTTGACAGAGAAGTGTGTTCCTGAGCGTCATATTGAGTTTTGGGAAACTTTGTTAAGGGGATGTTTGCTGATGATGACCTGAGGCACGGACTGGGAAAGGAAATTCATTTAGCAACTTTAAATGCTCATTGATACAAAGCTCGCTCTTGTTATTTTAAGGTTTTCCTAAAGCAATTGCGTGTATGATTTCCTTTTACAATTAACGTAAAGATTCCCAACTTGGAAAAACTGTGTAAAAAATTTCCGGGAAACAATTACTCCATATTTTGTGAATGTGATTATGTAAAGCCTATTTGGGATATGATCTTGTCAGCATCATTCAGGATAAACATGATTTGAGTTCCTCTATTCAAACTTTGATAAGATGTTTGGGTTTTTAAGGATAACTTTCTCCCCTATTTATTTGTGTGTGTAAAATATTATATTTATGTTTGTAAGTTTCAAGGTAAGAAGGCCGCATTGCAGCTTGTAAAGGCTGTTTATTAAGGTAATAGGGAGGACCAAATATCGGTTGCTATGAAAGGGGGGGGAAACTTTCAAGCCATTTGAAAAAGGAGGTTTGGTTCGACTTTTGATCATCCTTAAGTATGTAACATATGATCTTTTTCCCAAAACTGGTGCTACTCAACTGTGTATACCTCATATGTACTACCTGGTGTGATCTTTGTCTTTGCTATTTTTTGTGAATTCCTATTTGTAATTGTAAGTGATTGTTTGTAATGGCTGCTTGTGATTTTTGAAAACCGCAATAAACTGGAAAGACAAAAAAAAAATCTGCACTTGAGATAATGTAACAAGTTTGGAGTTGTCAAGTGCGTGATTACTTGAGGAATTCTGAGATATTATTTACAGCTTAAGGTCCAGGAAATGAGATATAAACCTACGCCACATCTTTACAGGATATTACATTCAAATAAACAGGGCCAGAAAAAAGAATACACTACCAAGCAGTTCAGTTGATCGAATTTATTAATACGATAAAACAAATCGGTACCTAGCCCATGGGCGCCGCATTAGACATTTAGTACAGCTAGCACCATCACTATAATACACAAATGAATATGACATCTTATTTAGAATTATGAAACTATGTTATTGACAAATATTTGACATTGTAGAGATTCTGAAATATGCGGCTTGTATGTAATGATTTTGAACATATATAGAAAAAATATTAACCAGACGGAAATAAAAAACAATCGACGGAAAGTCATCTTGTGAATGTTTTACTTAAACTAGGGGGTCTTTTGGCGCGTTAAAATGCAGTGAGTTGTCACTTCAAAAGCAACGCATTTGAAGAGATTATATTTAGCAAACACTGTGATGAAGCGTGGTAGGTGATTAGTGGAAATGGTTGCACTTGAAGTGGGAGTCATTTCGAGAGTTACAAATAGGTGAGTTTTACCTTCAGAGTATTAGAAGAGTTACGTTAAGAAAAGTGTGCGGTGTGTGGTTATGGCTGTTGTAATGTTACATTTTGGAATTCGGGCAGGGTATTCCGAGAGTTTAAATAAGGCGAGTTACCACAGAGTATCAGAAAAGTTTGTTTTGTTCTTCCCAAATTACTTTTAAATATATGAAATGACTGTTACATCAAATTACTTTCTGTACTGTGAAGGTTGACAAAATAAACCATACACATATATTTACCCCTCTGAACTACCTTCCCTATACTTGACAAGTACAACCTCCTTTTTATTTCTTCGTAAACACCACCAAACCAGAAGTTTACCAAACACAACTCTTGCAATACTCTGAATTAAATCACCACATTTAAGAATTCTACAAAAAGCACTTCAATTTTGTAGGGTTTTCAAACCATCCCCAATACGTCAACATAAGACGCACATCCCAAAACTTTGCCATATCGAACTCTACCAATAATGCGTAACTCACCATATTTGACCGCTCTTAATGACTTACCCACCACTTTAAATACAAACATTCCCAAACGCCCCAATATAATATACAGCTCAAACTGGCCAAACAAACTCATCACTCTCTAACCTCCTGGATGTGATATCTCACCATATTTTAACGCTCCAAATTTCCTGTCTGCCTGCATGAATGGCAGCCACCCGTGCTGAAAATTACGAATTTTTTTATTTGTATATTTTTATGCCATCTTTTCAATGACCAGTGACATCATTAGTGAAAACTATTGATTTTATCAGTGTCATGAATAGATTCACACCAGCACCTTGAATTTTCTATTCTCCGCTGAAAATCAATGGTACCACAAATGATGCAATCACCAACCCAAATATTGAAGCTTTATGGTCCCTCCTGTAGACTTGACACAAAACCACAATAATTTATTTGCATTTACTGAGGCCTTTAAGAATAGGAATATGAAATGCCGACACCTATTGTCTGTTCGGGTCCTTTCAAATTAAAAAGTGGTCAGAGGTATTCCACCTGCAAATCTAGATAAATAGACAACAATGATCAACAACTTAAGTGCATTGGAGAAATCGCCAAAACCAGAATGGGTGAGTATGTGGGCTGCAAGTTTCGGGTCCTAGGCTGTTATTCTTGGCCAAGGTGAAACAAATTCGCCTTACCCATGCACTCAGCGTTCTCGAGTTCCAAGTCACCTATTACATGCTCCATAATCATTGCATATCAAAAGCACACAACCATACTACCTACAACAATTAACCCCAATAGGCACACAACAGCGATCGCACAAACGCCAACATGTCAGCACCCTATCTGGTAAATGACACAAGAATGGGCTAGTAATCCAGTCAAAACATCCTTGCGTTGTAACTGTCAGATCGCTGTTAAACAAGGTGGTTAATTGGACTCCTGTGAAATTTTTGTTGGGGGACAGGTGGACATGAGACACTCCACACATCAGGATAATGCAAACAGAGAACCTGTGTATGAAGACTGCAAATGTCAGAATCAGCGGTGCAAAGAGAATGCTCTCATATTTAATACACTTTATTGGTAAGAGGGTATATCTAGGTGAGGGTCCTACCCTATGAGCGATAGGATTGTTTTTTGAGGGCTATGCTATACGTTTAGCTTTCCAGGCTCCTGGAATTTTTGTTGGGGACAGATGGACAGGGGACACTGTACAACAACACATTCCAGGATTAACAGTACAAGCACCTGTACACGAATGACTGCACACCCCACCTCGCGCAGAATCAAACAGGTGCAAAAGAATACTCAAATAAATTCTATGGTATAGAGGATATACAATAGGGGGAAAGGGTACTAGCCAGTATAGAGGGCGAGCTTCAACACATGCCATGATAACCTGTTCATGAATGTTGGCAAACTGTCAGAATCAAACAGGTGGTTTACTGTACTCTGTAATTTTTGTTGGGGAAAAGGTGGACAAGGGACACTCCACACACATTCAAGGAAACAATACAGGCACCTGTACATCATGAATGCTGCAACTGTCAGAATCAAACAGGGGTTGTATTGTACACTGGAATTTTTTTTGAACGGTGGACAGGGTAATGTACACACATTCCAGGAAACAATACAGGCACCTGTCATGAATGCTGCCACTGTCAGAATCACCCCCAAAACAGTGCTTTATTGTATCTGGAATTTTGTTGAACAGGGGGACGGGGGGGGGGGGGGAGGAAACTCTACACACATTCCAGGATAACACTACAGGCACCTGTACTAGGAAGTAGAACTGTCAGAATCAAACAGATGGTTTATTGTACTAAGGGATTTTTTTGTTGGACATATATTATAAACCATATTAAATATAAATACAGGGGATGATCAACTAGGTTTAACTCTACAGAAATAGTCATGGTGTAGCTCCATGTTTGCCTCACCACCATATTGAAGATGTGCATGCAACCTTTATGTTAACCTTTGCACAGTACAGGGTTTCACCATGATATATGTGGACCTAAACATCCCAAAAAATGCTAGAAGCCAAAAAATTGATATGCAAAATGTGATCTGATAGGTCAAATGTTTAAGATAATTAAGAACAAAAGTTTGTGTTTTTTTTTTAACTTTCACAAGGATTCCACGCTATTGTACCAACTAAAATTAAGGGTATGCTTTCATGCTAACGGTGCTCTAACAAATTTATCAATCCTCCTTTCTTTTGTCCAAATTGAAGTTTTGTAACAATTTTCTTTCCTAACATCACACATTCTCTACCGTTTGAGCAAAACTCGCCATATTTTGTTGACAGCATTCATATGTAAAGAATGCAACACAAGAGCTGGGTCAGCAATGGAATCTCAGCTTAAGTTAACTCAAACCAATATATACATTTCCCATAGATATCTAAAGGGTGGCCACCCATTGACACACATTATTTGGTGTCATTTGGGGTGAATCCCCTGCCATCGATACCACACAAAATAATTACACACCTGGATATGAATCCGACTGAAACCCGCAGAAATCGATTGGTGTTAAAATCAACAAAAGATATGTGTGTGTGCCACGCCAGCATGTCACAGTCCCTTTTCAGCGTACATACACATACGCCCATTCAATGCTCGTTTTGTGTTATGTCACAGAACGGCCCCGCTAGCATTGCTGGTAGCGTGACAGCTATGTATGCATTACTATTTTTTGTGGGAAGTTTTGTACCAGGGGGTTTCTTGTGTTGGGATGACTAAGTTTTAGAAATATTGAAATTTATCGTAGCATTTGCAGCCATGTATTGGATTTAGCAATGCTGGTAAAATTACTTTATTAACAGGGCACACAAGAAGGGCACCTTTGGTCCTGGATAACTGCCCGAACCCACACCAAGGTTGTGATGTGAGATTCAAGCCCCATTGTGGCCAATCAATGGTTGTGCCCTGGCCTTGAGTATAAAAGCAGCACTTAACCTAATTCATGTCTAAAAATGTATAAATGGCTAATATATCCTCAATTTTGTGGGGAAAAAAATATTATTGTATGTAACATTGAGAGGTTTCCTAGCAGGGAAAGTAATCTTTTTTCTATGCAAGAGAAGCGAACATTTGTTTACACTTGCTCAGAGGCATTTCTAGAAACGCCTACACAATATCTTGGGGAAAATACAGAATGTTGTTAGTGTGAGATCCCAATTGAACAATGTAGCTATTTTTATGCTGATTCTTTGTTAACCGCTCATTTTTAGAATTGGTAACCTGCTTCTGGTATATAAGGACATTGGGAGTTTAAGGACTTTGCCAGTAGTTTCGATCCCCATAGTTAATAGATCCGAGCAGTATAATTTTTCATACCACATATTAAAAAGCTATTTTGTCTTGAAGCCACATATTCGAACATGATCCATTTTGTGGTCCTTAAAGTGGACATTGCAACAGATGGACGTTGTAAAAATACTTCGATTGTCCCAGTACTGCAGCAAAATTTTGTGTCACGTAAATAATATTTACTGAAGAAAGTCTCTTGTGGATTTATTATCCTGGAATATAATTTGCAGACTCCTCTTTAAAATCTTCACAGAGCAAGCCATATCATCATGACACTGCAACTATTTGAATTCTGAAGTTCAGCAGACATAAAGGTGGACATTTAAGATCTTGGGTATTGAGTACAGATCGTGGTGTCTTGATTGTGATCAAGTCATTGTAATGGTTTGGTACCTTTCAAATTCATGAATGAACCAATCTTTTTATCAAATAAAAATAAAATATACAAAATTCAGATCATTTGTGCACAAGGGTCATTTGTTTGTGTTGAAGGCAGTGTTAACTAAAACCTAGTGGTTTTTTGGTTTACAACAACAATTTCCTGATTTTTGCACAACCATTTTAAACATCAACCTTTCTTCATCATTAACCACAAAGGTTATCCAATGCACACAATCCTAGTTGTATTATTTTGCCGATTTAAAAAAGGGCCATTCTTCAAAAAAGTAAAAACCTTTTTGATAAAAAATGAAGTATGGGTATTGCCAATTTCTTTACATTATCATGTTAACCATCCTTCCAAGTTTCCTGCATTATATTTTTAAACAGTAATTTCAACTCAAACACTCTATTTGCTAAATGATGTGTTTAATATTTTGGGTAAACAGATTATTATTACCACACAAAACCCATTTTGCTTCTTTATTTTAAAATGCAATAGCTAGTCATTTCTGTGTGGAAATATGCCGACAGTATTGCATGGACTGCAATCTTCACTATTATGTTTAAAAAATACAAATTTAATAGGAAAGATCAAGTAATTAACAAAGTAATTTAATTGACTATAGGCAGGTCACACACACCCGCCGTACCAACAAGACAAAGAAGTTTTTATTACGAAAAACCACTGTCCTCGTAATTAATGTTCATATTTCATGTCAAAAGCCCTTTCTATATGTACCCCTTCTTTATCAAAATAAATGGTTTAGATCGTTCTCCTTTCAAAGTTATTGATGTGTCTAATTACTGTCACACATGTGACCGGCACTCACCATTTAGTATTTGGGACTAAATTTCTCGTCATATTGAAGAAGGTAGCAGTATTATTCTTTTATTATCAGTTAAAATATGAATATGTCAGTTTAACAAAGAACACAAACAATGAATTTTAATAAAGACTGGTTAAAACTGATTCCCATTGTCTTTATGAGAGATTTTGGGGTAAAGTTGCACAAAAGTTACAGACTGCACTATTTCAACCCGGAAATATGCTACTAGAGAAGCAATTGCTCTTGGCAATTCAACAGTTATAACTATGACTTGACTGAAAGAGCTTGAAAGCTTGGGAATATGGAAATACAATGATTTTATTACAACTTCATTTTTGGTGCACATTAACAATGGTCACCAATTTGTGTGTTCTAATTCAATGAGATGTCAGCACACCTAACCACCAATGTCACACGTGACCGTACTTATGGATATAAATTTGTTAATTACCAATTAAAGTTTGCTTGTTACTTATTAATTCACCAACATTGTTTGTAAGACAAGTACCTTTGATGCTTTCGAATAAATATAAGAAATGTGAGTACTTACATATACTCACAAATTTGCTGTTTGAAGTTGGAATTCTAAAAACCCCTATTTGTCTGAGGTCACAAACCGTTGACCGCTTTATTTGCCCCTCATGAAAAATAAATCAAATCTGGCAAAAGTGGAACGTTAGTTTTTTTTGTTGGATTGGTCTAAATGTTATCACTTTACATAAAGTAATAACATATGGTTTTTATGGGCAAAACAAGCATTGGGTGAACTCAAATTTTACCCTTTGTTTCGGTCACAAACGTGACCGAGAATGGCCCAAACCGCTGTTGAACCATATTAAATCACAAAAACACATGGTCTTAACGGCAGAAATTTAAGCACACATACACACAACACGCCTCAGGCGCAAGGCGCAGCATCGCTCATGGTGAAGTTTTTGCTGCTAATGAAGCGTGCTCGTCTTTTAATTTACTTTAATTTTACGCGAGCGGCACTCTTGGAAAAAACGAAAAATAATATTTTAAATGTAAACAAAAGTGCTAATTAAGATCCGATGAAATTTCAATTTCCTCTGATTCTGAGTTTAAAGCAAAGATGTTTGCATTCAATATTGCATAAAATTATTTTCATCACTTGCACAACATACTCATGTGAAGTTAAAAGGTAAGTTATTTGATAAGAGACAGCTTGAAATGGCGTGAAAAGTCCTTTTACTAAAACACAAGTTTTCTCAATGTTCAATGTTCGCAAAATTTGGTAAATTTTTCAGACAGATAACTCCAAAATACCGAAATAAAAGGTAAGGTTTAACGTTCCTACGATAGCATTTGGTCTTCTCTATAGAACGGTTTCTCATTTTTCATTTTTCGATTATAACTACGATATTCTCCAATAGTGACTCAAATTTTGGAAAGAAAGTAAAAATCACCTTTTTTGAGCATTTTCCTGTATATTGGAAAGTGAAGCCTATTTTGTAAATATGAAAAAAACGTCCCTAGAAATTTTGTCTTGTTTCTTAAAAATAACATAGAAATCATGTAAAATTCAAATTGTTTTTTGTTATGCTGTCCTGAAAATTTTGGGGGCAAAATCATGTTTTTTTTAGTATTTTTCTCAATATACAGAAAGTTTTACATTAATCTCATGCCATCATCGGGTTCATCATCCATTTTCTTTCTAGAATGTATACTTTTACTACAATAATCAAAATGTGGAAAGTGATAAACTCAAATAGATACTCGGAAACTCAAGGTTGCCACTGTCCTTAAATTGTAACGTCTTTCTGACCTTGTTATACATACACATAACCCGTAACAATATGTATTGGCATTATTCATGCTGTGAACTAACAGACCTCGTCTGTATACAGGTTAGGACTTTCACCACAGCAACATTATATATGAGTGGGCCCAATAGCTGGGAACGAGAGGATGGGCCTCTGTTTTCCTGTACGCAGGTCCATTCCCTTTGCTTTAGCAAGATGAGTAGTCTTCATTAAAGGTACATTTTATGATTTCAGCACCTTCTGTTTATTCATTGATCACTAGCTATCCATCCTTGAGAAATTTTCCAAATTTGAGCTGATCCCGACCTTGCCGGTTTTTGTGTTATGAGCAATTTCCTCAGTTTCCCACGGTCCCATAGCTACTATGCTGTAATTTATATGTCTGTTTAACTACTAAAATACACAATTGCGAAATTTCTTACAGATGCGCATAATTTTGCATGTAAGATTGGGCAACATGCATGGATTACTAAGTAACGGTTCAGATGCAGATGACATAAAAATTAACATTTTAGGACGTCGGGGGGAAGCTGTGGACCATGAAATGACCCTTTAAGGTTGCCCTCACATGTATTTTTTTTTATATTCGGAATAATTAGTAATTAGTTAACTAAGTGTGACTTAATTAGTGGTGATCAAACAACCTTTCATCACCACATATGATTTTTTTTGTTCACACTTGTCAGATGATTTTTTTTGTTACACACTTGTCCCAGCACACGCCCCTTATTTTTTTACAGAGCACAGCTTGGCAATCGGATGCGCACAGGGCGTCGGGGCCACCCCCTGTAGATCTAGAAAAATTGATTTTTTTTTTTTTTTTTGCCGTACAGGCACCAGGCGGGCCTGCCTTATATCTGAAGATTTTACTTTTGTGGGCACACCCAGGCTGCGGCCCATAGCAAAGAGCACATTGTTTGCCTGTATGTTACTATGTTGTTGTTACACTTGAAATAAATTTTGCACTCCCTGCTCTCAGATTTCGTAACCGTCTAAAAAAAATGGGGAAACCTGGCGCCTCCACTGTTGAGAATTCCTCCTTGATCCGCCCTTCGTCATACCACTGTAGTACGTTCTCTGCCCTGTTGCTCCCATATCTCTAAAATAATAGAGCTACTGCTTTTCAATTTATAGTATGTTTAAACTGTTGCTGGATTGGAAGGTGAAGGACAATTTATGGAAAGTAGGTTTTGGTTAAAGTAAAAAATGCAGTTGCAACTTTTGTGATTTCCTGTTCACAGTCCACCACCTACTGCAAATTAAGCAGTACTGAATATTAGAAGTACATGGATTAAGAGTGCAACGGATAGTTTTTTAGGCACCCAAATATTGTGTCATAATAGTAGTCCTCATATAAGCTAGACACTCAATGATTTCTTACCTTAATTGGGCCTACAGAAATGTCTTAAAAAGCAAAAAAGAAAAAACATAAAATTTGCTTAATTTCAATATAAAACTAACTACGCTGAAATGCGTATTTGCTCCTATACTAAATAATACTTTCACAGTCTTGTATCAAGAAACATTTTATCACTTTAATTCTTTCTCAGATGGATTTATTTTTGATGGAAAAGCTTTTTACATCAGGGCAAATAATTAGTTTCGATTGTTTTTAGGGAAACTGATATGTGAAATCGCTCGTTGCACCTTTAAAATCTGGTATTGTTTGGGACCTTACCTATAGTAGCCACAAAAGTAGTTATTATTATTAATAACTCCAATAGGTCAGTTCAAAATTCCATACACAGTCAATCATGTCCAGCAATTTACCAATTTTACCCATATGTTTTTTTGGCTATAATGGACAAAATGCTTCCAAGCGAGTTATGACGTCCGCGGTAACGTCTAATGTCAGAAATACCTTTCAACCAAAACACAAATAAATGAAGCTTGTGCACAATGACTCATTATATAGAATAAACATTTTTAAATGATCTTTACTGATTTGGTTCAAGAATTTGTTTATGTCAAACAAAATTGCATATACTACACAATTAGATTATTATACTTATAGAGAGTTCTAGTATCCTATTTGAAGCGTTGCAGTTCAACGATGATATGTCCTCACAAGCGAAGACTCCAAAATGAAACCAGTATGCAAAGTTCCCATAATTTAAAACTCTTCAGGTAGTATATTTCTTAGGAATCTTCTCGTCCTGAAGAAACTTTGTCCACAGTTCAAGACGACAAGGTTTAAATTCAGTCCCCTCGACGACATAACCCATATATTAATCAGTCCAAGATAAATCACCACGATTTCTATCTGTCCACAATTTGGATTCCTACTTTGATTCCCAGCACTTCGGCTTCAAAGACACATAGAATCCTTACAGCCACTCTGCTCACATTGAATTATCTAGCCTGGTACTAGTATGTCCTCAATGCAGAGTAAAACTAGCTATCTTCTAGCTACTTGTTAGTATGGATGCTGGCAGAGAGTCCTTCCGTGATGTATTTAACTACCACGATAGATTCCCCTTTCTAACATATCATTACATCATTCTCATGCATTAACATAACCGTACCTGCTTGACCAATCGAATCATCACCCACCCGAATTACATCATTCTCATATATATAACTTTGTGGGGGAATTCCCCTAGGTTCTGCATTTTTGGACCTCCAACATAAACAAGTTTCTAGTTTTATCATTCTTGGGGAATTCCCCCCTTTCCCGATTGTCAATCTAAACAGGTGCACTTAGCACAACAAACTAGGGTATTCCCGCGTTCTCTCTTTTTAATAGTAAACAAAGGGCTTTTCTCGTGAGAATCTGTTCTTTCTCTATGTAGTGCAGGTATATCATAGGGAAGTGATAGGCATAGTCCCTGATAGTCCCATGGCAGGAGACTTAGGTGTGAGAAAACACAGACAGAATTAGGAGTCATCTTTGGTGGCCTACACTCAGAAAAGCTGTGTCTGAGTATTGTAAGACTTTGTCACAAATGTCAAATGAAGTGGGCAGGCCCAATCAGAAATTCCTACTGCTCCCTTGCAAACCACTACCAGCATTTGATGAGGCCATTTATAGGGTGTTTAATAGATTGCGTAGGACCAGTCCAAGACCAAGTCCAGGAAAATCAGTATTACTGACATCATGTGTGCGTCCACACGATTCCCTGAGGGTATACCCTTGAGCCATATAGGTTAGGGCACAGATATGTGAAACCCTCTAAACACAGTTTTTTTCACCCTAGTAGGGCCTTTCAAATCCAATTCAGTCCTTATCAGGACAATTCATGTCAGGTTTTGTTCTCAACAATTATGGACCAGTTTGAATTCCCCAGTACAGTTCTTCAGCCAACCAACCCAGATTCCCAAGGGGCCCTAGAACGGTACCACCACATTGAAACAATGATAAAGTATATTGTTTTGATTTGAGAGGATGGGATGAGGGGATTTCATCTCCTGTTATTTGCTATAAGGGAAGCTGTCAAGAGTCATGGATTCAGCAGAGTCCATTTGGTTGGTGTTTGGTCACAAGTGAGGGGAAACCATTGAAACTACTGAAAGACAAGTGGTTGTGTGCACATCCTGATGTATTGTTAGACTATTTGTCTCAATTCGACACAGCTCCAAAGAGCCACAGAAATTCCCAAACAAAATCTCAAATAGAGTCAGGCAAAACTGAAAACCTGTATGACAAAGAGCAGGACAGAGTATTCAAACCAGGTGACCAAGTGTTGGCACTTCCAATACATAGCTCCTTTGGCTAAGCCAAGTATTCTGGACATATGATATTGTAGAAGCACAAGTGGAGACTTACTATGTGACCAAACACCAGGTAGAGAACGTAAAAGTCGACAATTAATTTCCCATAAATATGCTCAAAGAAGTATAATGAAATAGATGAAAAAAAAGCCTGCATGTGCAATTTTCTCCAGATTTAGTGATGATGTACCAATGTTACACTCACGAGTTAGAATTTAACAAAACATCACTGTAAACACAGAAATGAGTAGGTGTCAATTGCAAAATTCTGACATACTTGTCCCATATTAGAAACAAGAAATTAGGCCACCTCCCACAAAGTCAACAGGTGAATGAAAGAGTTAATTCATGAGTGGGAAAACACATTTCCTGCATGTTCCCAGTGAGACATGTCATAAACCATGACATAGATGTCGGGGACTCCGACCTGTAAAGCAACAATCCTTAAGGTTGAATCATATCAAGTTTCAACATATCAGGAATGAGTTGAAATACATTTTAGACAATGGAATAGTAAAACAAATCAATAGTGATTGGAGTTCCCCATGTATTCTGGTTCCCAAACCTGAAATGGTTCATCTTCGTTTTGTCACAGATTTTCGAAAGTCAACCTCAACTCATCTGTTCCAAAACCGACGCCTCCTATCCGAGCCCACCGGATGATGATTGCATAGATAGATTTGAAATGCCAAATTTGTTAGCAAATTTGATTTGTTGAAGGGGTATTTTGCAAGTTCCCCCAATGACCGTGCCCAAGAAATTTCAGCCTTTGTACGCACCATGGCTATACCATACAAAAGAATGGCATTTGGGCTAAAAAATTCCTGCCTGGCAGGCAAACATTTCAGAGGTTAGTGAACCAGAGTCTTGCCGACATAGAAAATTGTGAAGCCTATGTCGATTATCTCCCTTGTGTACAGTGAAACCGGGAAGAACACATTGGACAGCTCCATCAATGGTTTGAGAAATTATCTCAGGCAGGATTAACTGCTGGAATCTGGTGAAAAGTGAATTTTGCCATGCAAATGTCACATACTTATGGCCCAGTTGTAGTACAAGGGCAAATTAGGCCAATCGCTGGGCAAAAGTTTTGAAGCAATTTGAGAATTTCCACACCACAAGCCAAAAATTCATGAGATTGCTTAGGTATGGTCGGTATTACAGAAAATGCTTGTCCAAATTTCTCGAATGCGTGTCTGCGGACCAACCTTCGGAAGACAATAGTGTAAAACCGATCACATCAAAGATCTGACCGGGCCGATTTTAAGCGTAATCGGATCTGAATCGGAATCGGCAAAAATTCCCCTCCTTAGACGATCTCATGAACCATTTTTAAGAAACCGGTACTTACAAAGCCTAAAAAAGGGCAAAATCCCATTACAAACTCACCATAAAAAGACCCTGCCTAGAAGTTTTCAATTGAATCTTGCATTAGAACCATCCAGAGTTGTCAGACAAACTTCACAACTAGATAGTAACTATAACTGAAACATGACAAGCGTTGAAGTGTCCGCGTGCGCAATGGTTTGAAGTTTCATGAATTTACATGTCAGCACTCACATATCAATGAGGAATTTCTCGTAAACGAATGAGATGAAAGCAGTGTTTCCTGATTGGGGCCGAGGTTTGTTTTCTTTATTTTCATTTTAATAAAAACGTAATTTTTATATCAAGTTTTGAATGCATTTGGTGACAACAAACCTTTTCAAACACCAAGCTAATAAACATTTGTACTTTTTATCGTAAATTTTACTGGATTATGTGATATTTCATTGTTAGTTTTATTCCATTTTATTCACAAACCGAGTGATAATCTAATTGATAAAGGGGGATTTTTTTTCTAATTTAAGAGGATATTCCTATGGACTTTCTAGAATTCACGAACTGTCCATCCCACATACATTGCGGCGTAACCCGGAAACGACTATCAATAGGACTACCCGGCTGAGACTGTATTTATCGCCGCTGTCAACCGATGCGATGGTGCTCAAAAAACCTGGAAAATATTTTTTTCTCAACGTTTCTGTGTAAAACGGATTCATGTTTCAAGTAGATTTACTTTTTCTGTAACTACATATGTAACTGTAACGCTATAGCGTAAGTATAACGAAATTTCAGTTCAGTAGGCAATTTCAGAGAGCCACATTTTACTGTGTAACAAATTATCGATGTTAAAATCACATAGGTTCTGTCATAACCAAGAAGCGCATCTGAATCGGAATCGGCCGATCAAACCTTCCGCACGATCGTATATCGGCCGGTTCAGATACAGGGTGGATCGGTTCTACACTAAAGAAAACGCAAAATTTTGTGTGGGCCAGAGCAATGCCAAAAAGCGTTTGAGAAAATCAATCTATTTTGATAATCTCCAGTTTTGATTTGCGCCGATTTTCAAAACATTCAAGTTGGCGTTGATGCCAGTGATGTAAGGCTTTGTGGAGTTCGTCTGCAAGCAGACTTAAATGATGTAGATCATCCTGTATGTTATTTCTCTAAGAAGTTTGACAACATCAGAAAAACTACTCAACAATTGAGAAAGAATTCTTGCATTGCTATTGGTCATTGCGAAATTTTGAAGTGTACTTGAGTACACCAGTGCACCCTTTCTAGTGTACACGGATCCACAATTCCTTGACTTTTCGATCCACAGAGAACCACAAATATCAAGACGTGTCCGGTGGATTAAAACTCTAAAGAAAACAATCTGGACTTAACCTACAAAGAAAAGAAAATGTCCTTGCAGATGCCTGTCCATAGCTGCCTAAATTTTGTTCAGAATTAGTATTACAATTTTATGTAATACAGATGACAGGCAGCATGCAAGAACATTATAATAAAAAGTTTAAAAATTTGCACTGTTAAACTGTAATGTAAAATTAACCACAAATGGGTAAGGTATAAGCCAGATTTTGGACAATTTTCATTTCATTCAATTTTCTTTTTAAGGGGGAGATTTATGGCCTCCATTTTTTCTGATAAACTTTTTAAAATACTTATTTTCTTCTCAATTTTATTTGAGAAAAGATTCTCACGGGCAAGCACTTTGTTTACTATAAAAGAGAAAGGGGAATACCCCCTAGTTTGTTTTGCTAAGTACAAACACTACACCTGTTTAATTGCACAGTAGGGGGAGTGGGGAATTCCCCCAAGGATGCTAAACTAAAACTTGTTTATGTTTTGAGATCAAAACATGGCAGAACCTAGGGAATTCCCCCACAAAGATATTTATGGGAAGTAATTCGGGTGATGAATTCGGATTTGGGTCACTAGTGTAAAGGTTATTTTATGCATTAGCTGTAGTAATGTCTAGTTTTTAGACTGGGACTTTGTGAAGTCAGTATATATTTGAGATTTGAGCTAAGTCTCGCCTCAGCAGTTGCAATCAGCTTATACAGTAGTTATAGCTATTTTATCTATAATAATGGTAGATTTTATGCTTCACACACAGTGCCAAGGATTTAGTATATGTTTCAATTCCCATGTGAGCAGAGTTGCTGTAATTATTCTACTAACTGTCGTCTTTGAAGCCGAAAGTGCTTGGAATCAAATAGGGATCCATTGTGGACAGTAGAAATCGTGGTGATTATCTTGGACTGAATATACTGTGGATTATGTCGTCGAGGGACTTAATTCAACCTTGTCGTCGTTTTAAACTGCTGGACAAAATTATCTTCAGGACTGAGTGAAGATTCCCATGGAATATACTACCTAAGAGTTAAATTCTGTGAACTTTGGCATCTGTCATTTTGGGAAGTCTCACTGTGAGGACAATCACATCGTTGAACTGCAACGCTTCAACATAGGATACTCGACATCTTTATAAGTAATACTAATCTTAATTTGTGTAATTATATGTAATTTTTGTTTGGAACATACCAAATTCTTGAAACCAAATCAGTAAAAATCATTCACACTGATTTTATTAATAATTTAGATCATTTGTGCACAAGGCGCGTTTATTTGTGTTTGAAGGTATTTCTGACTTAGGACGTCTACGAGACGTCATACAGAATTCATCAATATCCAATTCGCAAAAACTCCTGAAAATTTATTTGCTAACCGAGAATCGCAAAAAATCAAATGCTTGGGTACTAGGGACCCCCCCTTGGGCACTTAAAGAGTGCGTGTTCCGATTGATCTTTGGGACCCCCCCCCCCCGATTTATTACCCGGCATAGTATCGATTTTGATATCAGATGAAAAGGCCGTATTTGTTCTCATTGTCGTCCTGGAGTTTGAGCCCTCAAATCAAATCCCAAGGTATAAACCTTAAATTAAAACAAAAAACTGCCGTTTTAGTGTTAACCATCAATATTAGCAAGTATTGAATAGGGCCTTGCCAACATGATTGTTGCGTCTAACCATCAAACCGCAAGTTTGTTTCCCACTGGTACTTGACGGGGTGGTAATGGCAAGTGCCATGCTCTCATATTCAAGGAGAGCACACAATAGACATAAATCGACAAGCACCTTTAAGTGTTTAAGAAAGTTCAAATAAATTTGGATCCAGGGGGTGGGGGGGTCGGACACGATCTGCTCTCGATTTGGGCATTTGTGGGATTTCCAAACGTCATTTTAGGGAATCTTACGTGTATAATGTTTCGACGGCAAGCCTCGGTCCCCAGTGACGATTCAATCCCTTTTAAGACGTCGTTCAATACCTCTTAGTAATATCATATGAATAATTAAGACAACTTATTGACTTCAAAAAAAATCCGTCGGGTGTTTATTAACCCCCACTCTGCAACATAAGTGTACTTTCCATAATGGTCATTTAGATTTAAATATCGTGACCAGGCCTAGCCTTAAAGGTCCATGGCATGGCTGAGTAGACTTTCTTAATTTCTTACATTTTCGTACCTCAACAGTATCGCTGATCATAATCGCAACCAGATTTTTAAAAGTGAACATCGGAAGTGTTAATTTTTCAACCCACAAAAGGATAATATCCCCAACTGACAGGGCCTTCTCCTGTTTTCCCAAACGCGTATCAAGATGCAGGAGTTGGATTTGACCCCGTTACTGATTCAGAGGACAGTTGTAAACAAATCTCACACGTGGGCTAACCCGCAACCGCCCATTGCCAGTTTTCTCATCTCTCCTTGTCTGTTCTTTTGTCGGTTTCCTTCTTGTCTGGTACTTGATAAAGCTATTCTGTTCTGAGTCTCCTTGTCGGTACGTCGCCGCTGGTGCACCCGTCGCCAATACAGCGCATTATTTCGTAATTTTAAGCACAAATCAAGAAAAATTATGCCTCTGATACACACTTACACGCATAAGTCAACTGTGGTACGTATGCAAGAAAATGGGACCGCCACTGTCCGTTCCACATGACGATCATTTGACGCGTATCGCGTATTTGTTACTCGGACGGGCACAACGCGGGTCTCGCTGCAGCGCGCACATCACTTACTTTCGTTTTGGAATTCCTTGACAGCGTCCAAAACACATGATATTATGGCCCAAATTTTCAAATATACTGTTACTCAATTACTTCTTCTGCATATTTACATTGATACCATACTACTTGAATGAAAACCATTTTTTGGTGGTATTATAAGTATGTTTTAAAGCATGTCCATGGAGCCTTTAAAGAGACACTGCCCATTTGAAAAATATGCGCCCTCAAGATTTTTCAAATCGATATTTCTTGCATGGTGTAAGGCTTTTATATACAAAAGCCAAGCTCAACTGAAAATCACACCTCAAGCTTCCTTATGGGTAAAACATAACGATTTTATAATTTTAGGCGCGGCGACGTTAAATTCAGCAACGACGAAAATGTCGTTTAAAACAAGAACAACCACCCCGTAGGCATTTGTTTCCCACGCTAGCCACACTGTTTGATCGGTCTATAACCTTTGTGGTTTTCAATATCAGTGATACGAGTCAAAAATAGTCTGTAATCTAGCACATTTGTTGATTAAGTTATGGAAAACTTAAAAGTTGGCCTCAACTTACCTACCCCAAACCTTGATGTCTTTGATCCTCAATCAATGTCCCGATCTGTTTTGGGGTAATGTTATTTTTTATGTGTAAATATATCTCCTTTCTTCCAATGGCCTAGACATCATTTGAGAGCAATTGAAGAAACTTCTTATTGTAAAATGTGCCAGCCGCGTAAATCAGAATAAGTGACATGATTTCATATAGAACCAATGATGTTTCCCGATTTTTCGTCAGGCCCTCTCCCTTTTTTTTGACAGAAATCTGACATATATCCACAATCTTTTCCCAACTTTTTTACTAGTCGCTTTCTCTTTCGTACCGCAAGACGTCCGTCCTTGCTAAACATTTAAAGACCAATGACTATTCAACAGCTTTCTTTAACTATTTCCTTACCTATCTTGAAGACAACGCCTTTTGGAAAATCGTGAAAAAACGCCTGGCTAAATCTTCAAAAGTTTTTCTTTTCTCTCACCTCAGCATAGAAAACTACGAATCAATAGAGGGCAGCAGACCATATTAACTATTGACCAGCGGGGACAGCCAATCAATTCCAATTTTGACGAGTCATTACATACATTCAATCTTGGGGGGAAAAGCGAAATTTTCTCATTCCAAAACCGATGAAACTGATGGGAACTGAAAGGCAGGGAATTTATGTTATGTACCCATTAATAATTAAAATATCTACAAAAGGGTTTATTGCTGTTTTTGGTAGTAATCGTGTTAAATATATCCACTAATTGCTAAGCTTTAAAGGGTATAAAACTTCCCTATGACTACAGTTTTGTGGTAGCAATGGGATGCTAACGTTCAAGGTCATCCTGTGGTTAAATGTTACAAAATGGCCTGATTTTGTTAAAATTGTTGTAAATTGTTCAGGACATCACATCACATGAATCAAAAAGAGTGTGAACTAATCAGGTATCCTGACTGATCGGGTGTTGCAAAATGTGACTTCCATATTTTGGGCTTGTATCTCCCCATACCAATAAAACCCGGCCATATTTTCTCACTTAAAAACACAATTCATACACATGTACTATAATGTGGGTATGTTATTACGTACACCAGAATGAAAATTTGACAAATTTTTAAACAATCCAGTAGATTTGGAAATTTTACCCCTATTGTGCCTTGAAGAAGAGATTTGCCTTCTCATTATCGAACTAACACTCCACAGAGAGGAACTATCTTTTTTTTTACTAGTTGAAAAGTGATGAACATGTTGTGTACTTTTAAACCATTTGCTTCTGCTGCCCTTTTCAATATTTGACCCTGTGCAAACCTTGCCACTGCTTCGCGGTTGGTAGATTTGCTCCCGATTTTTTGTAACTTTGATTCCAGAGTATTAACATTATTATAAATGTGGAATTAATCTTTTACTGTAATAACCCATTGACATGTCATTCCTATACCACACAAAGCGACACCATAGTTTATATATTTTGAATACAATCCTGCTTACGAAACGCATGGAATAAGGTCTGGTAAGGTCCGAACGTGCCGGTATAGTTAGTGTACGCGGGCAGCCCAATCCCCACCTCCTCGTGGTACCAGACGGATAGCGCAGGCTTACTGGTGTTGTTCCAGCCCGGTTTAATGCTTTGAATTTTTGCTTATCCCTACTGAGCAGTTCCTAGCGACTCGAGCTTTGGATATCGCCGAAGATACGGCTGTGTTCAGCATAGACGTAGTACCGGTATATTTGTGGTGCGCGGCCTATCTACCACAGCCGGTTGACTCAGCCTGGTGTGGCTCCGAAACGACACCGTTTTTGTGTTGAGATGCAAGTACAACGTAACACCTGTCTACCATTGTCGACTGATGTGAATTGAATTACGTAACTGCATTGTAGTCTACATAGTAATTGGCGCACATAGCCATTGTTGCTGAAGCGCCATTCAATCTAATCAACCAACCAACCAACCAATAACTGTACGCCGTGGCATTCAGCCTGACAAACTTTTATGTTTGTCTCGCCATTGACTCTCTTAATTACAAGAGTTGTTGCGATCATGGCAGGTGTCCATAATGCGATTATAATTTAAATAATCCCTGTCCCCCCAGACAAGGGTAGCCGGTGTTTCCTTCTACAATTCCTATAGTTTGTTTCTTTTGTTATCATGACCATTATTGTTTCGGAAGTAGTATCTAGCTAGCTAGATGACACTTCCCGACAAAATAATGGTCATGTATAACAAAGGACGGACAATAGATAATGAGGAATGGGAAGAGGGCTAGACGTTTATACATGGTAGCGGGCTGCCGCACAGTGAATGGTCGCCGATGACACAACAGGAAGTTGGTTTTTGACCCATACAATATGACGGAAACAATGCATACACTGCTGTGACAATTACACACATATGGTTCTATTAGTTGACAAGGTGTATGCATTGTTTACCGCCATATTGTATGGGTCAAAAACCAACTTCCTGTTGTTTCACTCGGCGACTCAGACCCGCTATCCATGTATATACGTCTAGCCCCTTATTTCTTTTTCTCATATCACATTGTGTTTCTTTTGTTCAGAGACCGTTATTGAAACCTATGAATTCATCACACCGTTATTTTTTCCGAAAGTGGTATCTGACACTTCCGGAGAAAAAATAACGGTCTGATGAATATTCTAGTTAAAACATATAGGACAATGAACAAAGGAAAATTATAGAAACACCCTCGCCGGTACAATTCAAAGAAATAACAATAGTGAAATAACTGATAACTCAATATAAAAGCTGTATTGTGAACATCAGATTACCATCTACTTGTTAGCCTTTATCTGTCGATTACGAGGCAGCCAAACGTAGTGATTGGAAGTCATGCAAATTTTCCTCTTACTATTTTAAAGGGACATCGAAACTTTGTTCTTTTATTGTTGAATAAACAACGATGAAAGAACCTGGCGACCATAGAAAAGCTTATTGTGATTGTCGGATACCATCTGGTTGGCTATTAGGGCTAATAATTTCGAATACGAATCAGCCGAACCCGACCGAACGAGAGTGTTCCAAAGTCATGAATCTTTGTATTCCGATTTCAAAGAGGCCATTTAAACATTTTGCTTGTAAAACCAAAAACAATGGGACACATTTACGACGTAAAAGCCAATTCACTTTAAACGGTATTAAAAAAAAAATTGATGGGAGGAGAAGCGTATAAAAGAGAATGGAATTTCTGCTTTGATTTTCTTGTATATAAGCGCAATCGAGTGTAGTGATAGCCGTGGAGAAAAAGCCGATTTAGAAATGCCTCGATATTTATCATCTTAGCTAACTTTTTGAGCACAAACCTGCGGGAGCCGAACAAGTTGTTGTGGTGTTGTTGGATTAATGGGCGCCTTTGCAGATACTGGCAGTGGCTTCAACAATCGGTAGTGCACCGCTTATAACTCGTATCAAGATCTTAACATTCGTGGTGTCTAGAATCGGGGTCAGAATACGTGGAGAAAGGTTATTTTGAAACTGTACTACTTAAATATCAAATCTGCCTACTAAAATAACCATTGTTGCCGAAAGCGCCATTCAATCTAATAACCAACAAACCAACCAATAAACTGTACGATTGTGGCATTCGCCTGACACCTTTTATGTTTGTCTCGCCATTGACTCTCTGTAATTACAAGGAGTTGTTGCGATCATGACAGGTGTCCTTAATGCGATGATAATTTAAATAATCCCTTCCACCAGACAAGGTGCGGTTTTGTTTCTATACCATTCCTATAGTTGTTTATTTTGTTTACATGGTACCATTTTGTTGCGGAAGTGTCATCTAGCTAGCTAGACAAAAACTTCCGCAAAAATAATGGTCATGTAAACAAAAGACGGACAATGATAATGATGAAGGGAAGAGGGCTAGACGTTTATTACATGGATAGCGGGCTGCCGCACAGTTGTTGAATGGTCGCCGAGTTGAAACAACAGGAAAGTTGGTTTTGACCCATACAATTGACGGATAACACAATGCATACACCTGCTGCTGCCACATTCCACACATATGTTATATTGTTGCAAGGGGTATGCATTGTTTACGCCAATTTTAGGGTCAAAAACCAACTTCTGTTGTTTCATCGGTGACTCAGACCCGCTATACTCCATGTATATACGTCTAGCCCCTATTTCTTTGCTTCATATCACTGTGTTTCTTTGTAAGAGACCGATTGAACCTATGAATTTTCATCACACCGTTATTTTTCCGAAAGTGGTCTCTGGACCTTCCGGAGAAAAATAACGGTCTTGATGAATATTCCATAGTTAAACAATATAGGACAATTGAACAAAGGAAAAAATTATAGAACACCCTCAGCCGGTACATTCAAAGAAATAAACAATAGTGAAATTAACTGTAACTCAATATAACAAAAGGTATGGTGAACATGTTACCATCACTTGTTAGCTTATTCTGGCGAGTACGAGTCAGCCAAAGTAGTGATTGTAAGTCATGCAAATTTCCTCTTTACTATTTTAAAGGGACAATCGAAAAATTTTGTTCTGTTATTGTTGAATAAACAACGATTGAAAGAACTGGCGACTCAATAGAAAAGCTTATTGTGTTGTCGGACTACCATCTGCTTGTTGGCTATTATGGCTAATATTCGAATAGAATCAGCGAACGACGTGCTTCAAAGTCATGGAAAATCTTTTGTATCGATTTTTCAAAGAGGCCATTAAAACATTGTGCTTTTTTAAAATGGTGAAAATTATACCCGTGAAAAGCCAGATTCACTGAATACGGTATTTAAAAATCAATTGAGGAGAAGCGTATTATAAAAAAGAGAATGGAATTTCTGCCTTTGTTTTCTTGATATAAGCGCAATCGAGTGCTAATGATATCCGTAAGACATAGCCTATTTAAAGCAATGCCTCAGATATGTTATTTCATCTAGCTAAAACCTTTTTGAGCACAAACCTGCGTGGCTCAACAAGTTGTTGTTGTATGTTTGATTTTCTGGACCGCTGCCCAGATCCTTAGGGAGTGGCTCACATCGGTAGTGCACCGTTATAACTCTGTGTCAAGATCTTAAATTCGTGGTGTCAGAATCGGGGTAAGATATACGGAGAAGGGTTATTTTGAAACTGTACCTATTAAATTTATCAAATCCTGCCTATATATAACCATTAGCACGGATTAACCAATCAATAGGATAATCTTCTCAACAGATGAGACCATTTCTAAATCAGTCAGGCTTTCCCCGACAATAAGATTATCTCTCCAGAAGAGTTAACCTATTATCGACTAGACCTTGGTGCTAGGGATCCTGAATGTGAACATAATTTAGCGCAATGGTGTTTTAAATTTAAAAAAAAGTAACGCTGCTTCAAGCCTATTGAAAAAAACATCTGAAATATATTCTCAATTTTACTTAATAATTATTAAATTTTATTGATTTTTTAGTTTTTTTCTTTTTTATAATTTTATCTTTATAATTAAAAAAACAACGTTATGAAAAATAATGGAGTTTTGGTAGGCCTGGCTTGCCTGTTAAGACTCCGACCTAGCGGAAGGTCTAAAGGCTCACGCCGCTAGTCGGAGTTAACCGGCTCACCAGACCTTATCAAAACACCATTATTATTCATAACGGTGTGCTTCATATCCTTTATCTATTACGTATAGTGGTCAGGTGGTTAGCACCTGGTGACTTCATACTTTTGGGGGCTGTATTCTCCCATAGGCCAATCATGCCCGGCCAGTATGTTTCTAATAAATACAGAATTGTCGTACGTACAATTGTAGCTAATGTGTATGCTATTATTGTACAACTAGACGAAAAATTGACACAGTTTTAAAAAAATCAGAGGGTTGAAATGTACCTCTATTGTGCCCTTGAAGCTATTGTGCCTATAACTATCGAACACAACCCCAGATAGGCAGATCGGGTAAACGTACACCTTTTTTACTAGTGAAAATGATGAACATGGTTGTGTGGTATTTTAAGGGGGATCATAGTCCGAAACCACAACATTTCAAAAAAATGTGTTCTCACTTAATCAGATTGTAGTATCATAAAGTGTTGGTTGTATGCAACACTAAACCTTGTGCATAAAAATTAAAAATGCAACTGTTGGAACATGTGACCCGTTGCCATGGTAATGTGACCCGTTGCCATGTTAGCCGTGGTAATGGCGGCCATCTTCATTGAAAAATTGCGATAACTCAAAAGTATTCGCCTATTGAGAGAAACAAAATGCAATGTGGCGCTGGAGTCTTAAAGGAAACAACTTGTGTCAAATCGCAATTCTGAAAAAAAATCCCCCTTGAGACTAGGATTCCCCTTCAGCACATTCTGCCCTGTTCATATTTTGACCCTGTGAAACCATTCCATGCTTTCAAATTTATTGAAATTATTGACAGTCATGGCATATGATGGGACAAAAATCATTAATATTAGAAAAAAACGCCTTACATTTTTGTTTCAAGGGTCATTAGAAACTCTTACCAAGCATTATCGTGCTTCAGATCCAGGACGGCAGTAAACATGTCTCCCAACGTCCTCAAAATGGCCAAAGTTGTGAATAAAATCACAGTTGACTATAATAGAGGGGGAGCAGAAGATCATAGGGCATAATTTAGGAGTTCGATTATTTTTCATAACGGTTGATTCTCATCATTTATCTATTACGTAGAGGTACGTGGTTTTAGCAACTGGTATACTGACATGTTAGAAGAGTTGCGACGAATAGCCATACTGTAGTACATAATTCAATAGCCTTATCACGCTGATTGAGCGCGGAATATTTTAAAAGCACAAGACCTGCAGTTGCTCACGCATTTACGCCGGGCAAGGCTGTGTTGTTGGCCGGCGTGACGTCACATGTAACCTCATCGAGAGTTTAGACAAATCTTAAACTTCAGCCGTATTGTCACTATCCGATGGGAGTTCTCCATTAACAAAACAGAAACGCCAGACACTAGCTTCTTATGGTCAAACACATACATCTCACACTTTAAAGGCCATGAAATGAGATGATAAACATACTCCAAATCTTAAAGGATATTCCATTCCAATAACAGGGCCTGAAAAAAGAATACACTCCAGGCATCATAGTGAAAAATATATTTCAGTCAGTTGTCATGAATTTAGATTCACACCAGTCACCTGGAATTTTCTATTGACTTACTTTGACTTATGCATAGGACGGGGTGTACCTTTTGCTCTCTATGAGTAATTCTCCTCCATTTTGGTCTACCCTTTGCAATAGATTCGGCATTTTGGAGGTCCAAGCTGTGTCCTTGGTTGATTGTCGTTCCATTCTTGCGGTGGGCGACATGTCTTCCTACGCTTGTTGAAGTCTTGCGATAGGTGCTTGGTATGGTAATCTGCTGTAGGATCCTGACGACATGTCCAATCACTTCAGCCGTATCCTGGTGAATGCATCCGTGATGGTGCACATGTGATGTTCCAGACGCTTGTCTACTTTCATCATTTCTAATTTGTCCAGAAGGTTCACTGCTAGGGATGGACCGGAGACATCTCATCTAAAAGCTTTTAGTTTTGGCAGTTCTGCCTGCGCAAATACCCAGGACCTCGAGCCAAGGGGTGAATGGGAGTATAAAGAGACTGGTATATTCGACTTTGAGCGGTCTTGTTGATGTACTGTTGACTCCAGATGGTAGATTCATGAGTATAACGATGCCCATGATGCAGTCTTGTACGCCTATTGATTGTCCCTCCTTAACCGAAGGCACCATTACTTCCATGAAAGACAAATCATTACTTGTCACAATGGGGTCTGGTTGTTAAGGGTGATGTTCCTGGGGTCATCGTACATGATCTTGCATTTAGTTGGGTTGATCTTCATTCCACATTTGGCGCAGGCTTTTCCAGTTCTTCTGTGGTTAGCTTGGTAACTTTTCAAAGACCATTCAGCAGGGGTGTGTCATCGGCATAACGAATGTGTGATTTTTATCTCTCCCATTTGGATTCGGGAGCCTAGGTTTTTGAACTCCTCTTTAAATTATAAGAAGAGATTTGAAGAGGCATGGAGATAGAAGGCATCCCCTTGTTCCACCCAACTAAGATTTCGAACCAGTCAGTGAGATTTCCATTTCACACTACTTGGAATATGGTTTGCTCATACATCTTTCAATTTAGATCTCAGCTTGTTTGTTACTCCAAAGTGATCTTAAGATTTCCAGAGGCCTCTCTCCAAAATATGGTAAAATTGCTGCTTTAAAATCTACAAAAGTGTCCAGTGTATAGGAATGAGTATTCTTTGGCCCTCTCTAGCACTTGGCGACATAAATACAGCTCAGTATAACTTTGAGCTTCCAAATCCACATTGCTCCTCTACAGGTAGGCATCTATGGTGTCCTGGATCCGATCAGGATATTCTTACAGAAAATACTTTCCCTGGGAAATGGACAGTAAAGTAATGCTCTAAGTTGGGCGGGATCCAGGTGCTCACCTTTCTTGATAAATGCAGGTATCAGCCCTGGCTCCATATCTTGAAATTCCCTTCTACCAGGCAATGTTTTATATTTTCAACAGTTAGGCTGTCCCATAGCTGGGCCACCTGCTTCAGGGTTCCAGCAGAGATTTTATCCCAACCACATTGCTTTGTATTTTCGTTTATAATGGCATCTCTACTTCCTCTATTGAGAAGGGCATGCCTGTTGAGTTTGTTAGAATTGACATTTCGGGATGGATGAAGTACTTATTATCTATGGGGAATTCAGTGTTGAGATGTTTACTGAAGTGTTCTTCCCAAGCACCTCATTACTTTATATGGAGCAGTTTTGAGGGAGCCCTGTTTGGCTCTCTTCATTCTTAATCAGGTCCTTTTCGAGCAGCTTCTTCTTCAATCTCTTTTTTTTTTTTTTTACCTTGTAATTGACCTCCTGTTCAGTTTGGTGTAGTTGGACTTATTATGTGAAGTTGGGTTGTTCATGATTGGATCGTGCTGTCCCTTCGTGGGGACATGCCTTTTTTACTTCTTCAGGGAGCCCCCTAATTTGCCGGGCCCTTTCACACCCACGTTTTTTCCTCTGTTATTTTATGGTGGTTTACTGAAGTGTCCGAGACCTCAACATCAGTGTTCTTCTAATTGGAAGAGTGGTCCAAAGGCACCGCCTATCTTTGCACAGAATTTTGCTGCAATTGTGGGGTCGCTGAATCGACTGACGTCATATCTTAGGTACGTTGTTATACTTTGTTTTGGTAGGATAAATTTCACCTTAGCCAGCACAGATTGGTGGTCTGAACCGACATCGGCAGAGCAGTAAGATCTGCAGTTCTTCTGAAATGTTTCAAGTGTCAGTTGGGTAGGTAATGATGAAAGTCAATCATGTTTCTATAATGCCCACATGGAGATGTCCATGTTTGCCTTTCTTTACACTCCAGGGTTGGAAGTAGTGTGGCATACAAAAAAGTTTGTGGAGTGCACAAAATTCCAGGAGCTTTTCTCCTCTGTATTGATTGATTTTTCAAAAGTCCATATCTACCCAATGTGGGTGTCCATTCCTGGTAATCTGTCACTAGTTTGGCATTGAAATCCCCCATCATGATGAGGCTTTCTTTCTTGGGGATCTTGTATGGGGAGATGCATGGGTGGTCATTAGACTTGTCGCTATCGGTCTAACTGGGTTCAAGATGTTGGGCATAGACGTGGATGATGTTTACTATGCATTCCTTCATATTAATTTGGCTGTGAGAATTATTGTGAGGGACTGCTCATAGCTTAGAAAACACGGAACACGAGAGCTTTTGAGATATCCTGATCCCTATCCATTCTGCGATGACGTCACTTCTGCTTGACAGTAGGATGTAAAATTTATTATTTATGAGGGTCTCCCTTCCATTTTAAGGTGTGTTTCACATAGACCCAGGATGTCTATATCAAACCTTCTGGCTTTCTCCAGGAGAATTCCAAATGCCGCCTTTTGCAGTGTTCCACTTCCAATACCATATTATTTATGATGCGGGAGCTCCCTTCTTGGGGCTTGACTCTACAGTAGCTTTCGTCAGATTCGGCTCACTTACATTTGTAGTGTGTTGGTGTTTTGGGATTTTGGCTACTACGCTGATTTTTGTAGTTTCATACGAGGTCCTTTCATTCTCTTAGAAGGTTCTTCTGGATGATTCTTCGGGGTTAAATGTGGGGGTAGCAACCAATCATCCGGCAGATTCAACTTTCATTTGGAGTTTAATCGTTAAGAGTGTGGACATGATTTTGTCCCTGACTGGGCACACGGCCATGACTTCACAGTCGGGTGAAATGTTGCATACGAACTTACAAAGGTGGGTAGGCCACCAGCATATTAAAATCTGAGTAAGGGCCACCGAGTAAAAAATGAAGCAAGAGGGGAACAAGCTAACACGAAACGTTACGGAAAACGTTTCTGAAACGTTTCAAATAGGTTCTACTTTGGTCCCGTCTTTGGAACTTTATAACCACTTTTTGTAAAACGTGACTGCACACGGGGGGTATTAGCAAATTGGGTATTCAAATTTTCGTTTGTGGAACGGATTTACTACCTTTGATAATCGCCAAAAAGAATCTATTAAGACAACCTACGACGTTTTCCCAGAAAAACGTTTTCTTAGAACCACCCTAACAACCAACTTGACGAGAAGAAACCGCGACGTTCACATACCGTTTCAATGTAACCGAACATTGAAATGCATTTCTAAATATGGTGTGTTTTTTATTTCGCTAATATATACTAATAAGTATAATAAGAATATAATAATAACAATATTAATACAATAATATTAATAATAATAATAATAATAATACGATCGCAGTAGGCTAATAATGATAAAAGCATGCTTCATTTCATTTCATACTCGATCACTTATCGTATCACTAAATGGATCCACCATATCATATCATGTTTTTATGTCATGTAACATCATCATTCATTTATTTTAGAAGTTCATATGAGTATCATAGTGAACTCCACAGCCAGTCAAATCTGTTTGACCGGCTCTGCTGTCTACCACGACAGTGAATCTGACTCCATCGTGTAACAGTAGGTCAATGCCGGGTCATGTTTCCAACACAGTAACAGGCGACACTGTCAACGGTCAAGACAACAGTCACCATTTTGGATGCTCTTTTTTAATTTTGGTCTATTTCGATGTACTATACTGACGATTCTCACTTGTGTCCATATATAGAATACTTCTTGTACTCCATCGACTATTTTAAGGCTGTATATCTCCTGAATACCACGCACTAATTTTAGGAGAACCAACCACAAAAGGCTTCGCTTGTTATGTACCGTGGTACATGCTCCCTTGCTTTACAAATTTCGTCATGACAGCTTGGTACATGCGGTGTAAACACTCGTATCACACATTCGTATTCAGCAGCCTACGAGCTCTAAATGAGGGAAGGGGTATATTTTTAACTACAGGTAGGTTTAGTAATCATCTTTCTATTTCAATCAATTCAAGAACGACCCACCACAGCTCCACAACAACGTTCAATATCGCAATTTTTTCTCACAAAGTCATATGTAAGGCCTATCAAAACATCACATACGCGTGTTCCTTTGCTGATTACCACCTCCAACATTTCACTACTCGATGTTTATATTTAACACGAGCAAGCACAAAACTGCTTATGTAGGCCTATTCTTGCACGCTATATTTATTTACATCAGGATTTTAATAAAATTATATTTCGATATCATATTTTTTTGAAAACACATGTTTAACAAAAATACAAAATCCATTGACAAACAATCTGTCAAACTTAGCAGAGGCGTTGCGGAACTTAACGAACATTCTTGCTTACATTACAATGGTTCTGGCAACCAGAAAAGTATGCTATAGCAAAGTTACAGAAACGTACAGAAACGTTTCCAGGTTGGGGCAACCAGGAAAAAGTTATGCTATATGCCAACGTTTACAGAAACGTTGTAGAACGTTTTCCAAAACGTTTCCTCAACGTTGTGGAAAACCACTGCCGTTTCCCACCAGGTTTCGGAAACATTTTGTAACGTTCCAAGACGTTTTAAATACGTTTTTTGGTAAAACGTTTCTAGAACGTAAAAAAGTGTCTACAATTTTTTACGTTGCCAAAACGTTTCACTTGAAACGGGTCGTAACCAAACTGCAACGTTTTGGGAACAACGTTCTGGAAACGTTTAATTGTTAGCTGGGACCCTGCTGTTTTTGTCTCGGTTTTTCCTTCCCTACCCATTGCCCCTATCTGTTACTCTGGCCGCAAAGCCCGAATTATGCCAGTCGTCACCAGCGTGGATGTTGGGGTTTGGGTTCTATTACTCTCTGAAAATCAATATTTCACTAATATGTCATCACCAACCCAAATATTGAATGCTTCCTTGTCCCCTCCTTGTAGACGTGACATAAAAAAAGAAAAAACAAACCACATCAATTATACATTTGCACTAAATTATTGGCACATCAAAATTTTCAACTATATGAATAAGTACTTAAATTTACAAAATTATATACATATAATTATGGTTTGAAGGCACCCGTTTTGGTCGCCATCCTTAATTTGAAATGCATATCATACTGAAATGCCAGGTAAGAGTGTTCCTAATGGTCAAAGAATGTATCCTACTTTCACTAAAACCTTCATGGTATCAGAGCATATTTTTGCTTTTTTTTTTGCATATGATAGGAATGTTCTAATGTAGAACACCAGCGCTGTCACCTTCGGAGCCAGTTTTATAGTTTAAGCTAAGCACTCCTGATATATCTCCCTCTGTGAAGTGATTAGTATTGGGAAAATTCACTTGATGCAGTATCTCTTTGTCTAGAGTAGTGAGTTCTGAAGTCTCTGGACTTTGACCAGACTCTTGGCGGGTTAAACTGAGTGTGAGTGCTCAACCATTCGACTTCCCTCTGAGCATATTGCTGGAGTTGCTATAGCTCCACCTGTCTGAGTGCCTTTGAGCTTCTGCTGAGCCAGATGACATAGCTCGCTCTGAGTGCAATTTTGGGCTGCTGTATCGGTTATAGCCTTTCTCTTTCCTTTAGGAATGCCCAAGGATGCCAGGCATTTTGTTGACTGATGTATATTGCAGAAACCTCTGCTCCTATTATAGAAAGTAGTATGTAGACCATCCTCTACTTTCACAGTCCGCCACTAGATCTTGGTATTTACACATCTTTCCTTGCATATGCATTGGATAGGGAGGTTTCTCCTCCATAGGGACCGTCAACTCCTATGATGATCACTGCTTTGTTTTTGGTAGAAAAGATGGTGATAATTCTGTCGCTTAGATGTCTCAGTGATTTCTGGAGGCAACACAATTTGTTTGTGTTCATAATCCATCAGGAATATCCATCATTGGCCCTCTTCAGAATGTTGGTTGGCTCTGTCTTTGACACCACAATTTCACATCACTAACTACCTTTCATTGATATAGGCCTTGAGGGTCCATACTACCTACCAAATGCCTGCTGTCACCCCTAAACGGCCGTCCGGAAAGTGTGTAGTCTGTGCAACAACTCAGAAAGATATTATCTAAATTGGTACTTGCGCGAGAGATTAAACTTATCAGTCCTCATAGAGAATGTGTTAAATGAAACTAAATCTTAATATCCGAATTTTTGGCATCAGAGGGTCCGTTACTATGTTTGTGTTTTAATAAGTAACGTACTTGGGTCTGAACCTATAGAACCTAAGCGAGAAAATTGAACTTATTTTGTCGGGTTACTTCTCTTCTTCGTCCGACGAACGGGAAAGTTACACGCATCTCTCACCGTATACGGGGCGAGCCATTTTTTTCCCCCAATACCTTTTCGGTCTTATTCCAGTCTGCGAATTTTCAAACCTACGCAACTTTTTTTTTTCATTTTAGAAACAGGAATTATGTACTTACCGACCGCTGTAGATCATCCCAAGTCACCTTCACTGACAAATTTTATCCAGCCCTGATTTTATCGGACAAAGTAATATAATCAGATCCTATAACACAAGAATGGACACTCCCCCTATTTTTTTGTGTAACGGAATTGGATGTTTTCATGGGGAATGCCGTCCAACGTCAGGTATGTAACATACGAACAAAAAACATCCCGTATTCATATTGGCAGAAGCAATGGCGAGTAATCAAATCCAGTTTTTCCCAGCTGTTCATTGCTCAAATAACCCTCCAAAATCACCAAAGTTTAATTCTTTCGATTCCCTAAAGACAATACAAGGTAAGAATAATGTTTATTAGTTAATTTGTTTTGCACAAATGAACTGTTTTGTGGTGACATGCACAGTGTCATTTTGCTGTGTAGACCGCCGATCACTGGTCAGGTATTTACCGTACAGTGTGTTTTGTCTCAATCATTGACACCCGACTCATTGACACTTAGGTGATAGTAGACCTACCAAAAGTCAGATAAAGACTTCATTTTTTTCCATAAATATAATGGACAAATATTCGTGTGACTGTGAGGTGTGATTACTGAATATGTTGTTTGTATTGTGCAGTATCAGCAAGTCTGCATTGTTTGCATATTTGCCCGGCATGTGGGGCATGGGAGTCACTAGGACATCGTGAATCCTTTCGTATTTTTTTTTTTAAATTGACGAAGGCACCATGGGGGGGGGTAGGTCCATTAACTATAAAAAAAATCCATTTTTTTAAGTACCCGCACAAATAAATCCTTGATACAAGTCTAACAATTTCATGACCTCAGTTTCAAGCCTAATTTAAAGTGGCAATTTGTAATCTTATATTCATCACGAATATATCTGAACATAAAGAATATTTTTCATTAAGGTTCTTGGCTAAAAGGCACTAAAATCTTTTTATTTTTAGCCCCTTTTCACACTAAAACTGGCAAGAAACTAAAATCTTAGTTATGGTCCCCCCCGCTAGGGTTTGTGAATTAAATTGCAGTAAGTATAATTAAACTGTTGAAACGTAAATTTCAATAAATATTTTTGTCTTTCATCTATGATAAATTGATATAATTTGGAAAAGTAATTCATCCAGCTACCCACGGTCAACCCATTTAATGTAGAACCCAACTAGTGATTTTTAATAGGAAGAAAAAGGAAGAAAGAAAGAAAAAAAAAGAAAGAGCAAACAGAAAAGGAAAAAAGAGAAAAGGAAAAGAACGAAAGTGAAAAACGAGAACAAGAAGAAGAAGATAAACAAAGAGAAGAATAGAAAAAAAAAAAAAAAATAGGAAAAAAACCGAATGGAAAAAATGGAAAAACAATAAAAATAGGAACAAAAAGAAGAATATGAAAAAGAAGAAAATTTATAAAAAAGGAAAAGAAAGAAAAAGAAAAAGTGTTTTTTGAAAAAAGAAGAATATGAAAAAAAAAAAGAGAACGAAAGAAAAATAAAGAAGATATGAAAAAAGAAGAAGATGACAAAGAAAATTAGGAAAATGAAAAGAAAGATAGGAAAAAGAATAGAAAAAAGAAAGAAAATGCAAAAAACGAATAAAACCAAAAATAGGGAAAAATAATATAGAAAAAATAAAGAGAATAGGAAAAGGAAAGACAGAAGAAAAGGGGAAGAATGGAGGTACTCAAATTTTCCTCCGGGTCACAAGTACACTGACGTGTATGTGCTGCACTTCATTCCAACATGGCTCTTTTGGTGAGAATGAATCAAAGTGGAAACTGGCCCAAAATTAGGGATCTAGCTTTTTCACCACATGTTATATAAATGTTAGCATAAATCAAACCTTTTTTCACTCATTTTCCACTATTTCTTCATTTACTTCATACTTGCTTCAAAATCAGGCTCCTTTTTCATTCCTATATTTCTGCAGCGTCACCGCCGTCCGTCTCTTAAGTTTACCTCGGACGCATGTCGGCGACCAGGCGGTGAAAGTCAGTAATCTCAGCAATTCCCGGTCAACAGGACCAACTTCACGACGGGCACAACGATTTGCATGATCGCATGCGCAATATCAATAAATTTGCTAAAAGACAGCGTGTGATCTTCAACAGCTGTGAAGCCCGGCGAGTAGCGATCTTCACCCGTATCCACATAAATATGGGGATAAATCCTTACTTCTAAAACTTCAGAAGTTGACGTTTGTGCTTATATTTACAGAAATACGCCTACTACCTGGATTTGAGCCGAACAAAGCTGTTTAAAAAGGTACATTACAACAACCGCTGCTTCAACTAGTCTATACTCACTCAGTTCTCAGACTTTTTGTAACGGAAAACCCGATTCAATCTCTAACTTGGAATTGACCATTTTTGACTATCTTTAGTTCTGATGAATTTTTTTAAGTGCATTTCTGTGATTCCCACCTTCTGTTTATTCATAGTTCAACTAATGATATCCTTGAGAAAGCTTATTCACGAAATTTGAGTTAATCCCGATCTTACGGTTTTGCTTTATGAGCAATACTTGTTCCCACATTTCCCATAGTCACTGTGCTGTACTTTTCTGTCCGTTAATGGACAGAAAAGACAAAATTGCGAATTTTCTTACAGATGCACCCGAATTTGCACGTAAGATTTGGTACACAGGAGACGAAGCTAACGGTTCGGATGATATAAAATCTCTTTTTTTGAGGTAAGTCGGGGGGACAGGTTGTGGCTCACGAAATGCCCCTTTCAATTCTACTCAAAATTAATTAATTTCGAAATCTCCGAGCCAGCCTAAGATAAAGCTGTTACAATGGAGACAAGTCGATTTTGATGATTTAGCAAAATTATTGACATGACGATTTCTGATGATGGCAGCATCATAATCCTTAGTAATACAGCGCAGTGACGACCTTCGTGCAGGAGTCTGGCGCTTTATAAATGTTCCATTATGTTTGGGAACCGGTGTAAAGTCATTATAAGTCCCGGAGTACTCATGAGTCCGGTTGTACAATGGTAGATTTAAAGAATAGAGCACTCATTCAGGTGACCTTCACACATTTAGTTCACGCTTTCAATTCCGTTATCGTCTTGGGCCCGGACTGTGGTTCCCACCGGACTAATCGCTTTCACACCGTACTCCTCTTTGCGAAGAATATTCCAAATGGCTGGTCTGATTTAACTCAAAATTGTGTCGAATCTGATTTTTTGGTGATCAATGCGATCAAAGTGAGGGAGAAACCAAGGCATTATCTTCAATATCTTGTTAACGCCCATGTATTCCAAGGTGACCAACTACCCATCGCGCATGTGCTTTATCCTTTTTTCGAGCTTTATTCGTCAGTGCAGTTAGTTTGTCATGACGTTCACAGTTTTTTTTGACTAAACAGACAATTCCCCGAAACCTAAATCGGAACCATGAATGCTCGGTTCCCCCACCTTTCTTAGCTTTTCTTTGACTTTGAGTTCTGAAATTACGGTGTTTGGGACTGGCATGATGCATGACGACTATCAAACCAACTGCTTGCCATGCAGGCATTCGTCACACCTTCAGCCGAGGTTGCTGCGATAAGATATTCCACGTGGGTGGGTCGTATCTGAGTCTGTGGTCTGGACCAGCTGTTTCCTGGTATGGCAAGCCATAAGGCCAAATAAACGTCTTGCCGCAACGCGTTGCAAAGTAGCAACGCGTTTGCCAACTTTCATCACACGCGTTTTCGGTGTGGCCATTAAAAGATCAATTGCTGTGGACGTATTGCCGTAACATATTGCCGCAACGCTTTTGAGAAAGTAGCAACGCGTTGCGACGCGACATGTTTCTTTTCGGCAACGCTTGCGGCGTCGGCCAATCAACATCATATTCTGTGACTTTATTTCAAAACAATAGATCCCACGCGTTTCTGCAATACGTTATGACCGTAATGGGTTCACAAAACTCGTTGCAAAGCCATCACAACGCGTTTGCAGCTTCACAACGCGTTGTTAACTTCACAAAGCGTTTGTGAGAGTTTGCACGCTTTAGTGAGGTCGCAACTCGCAACGCATTGTGAAGTATATTTTTGAATACGTCCCAAAATTCATGATTTTGATTGGCCGACAAATCAACCGCAACGCTTGCTGAAATGTCGCAACCTTTGCTGAACATGTCTCAACGGCGTTGCGAATGGTCCCGCCACGCGTTTTTGACTTCCGCAAAGCGTTGCGTCAATACGTTGTGAACTTTCTCACAACCGCGTTGTGGGCAATACGTTATCATGTATGACCCTTAGGGCCGTGGACACTGTAGCAATGCATTGTGAAGCTTTGCAACGCTTTTTGAAGCTCGCGAACCGCTGTAAGGTTTGCCAACTTTGCAAAAGTATTTAAGCAACGCGTTGTGGTCTATTTTTTTAAATACGCACAGAATTATATTTTGATGGCCAACCACGCACGTGTTTCTGAAATGCCGCACGCATTGCCGAATGTCGCAACGCGTTGGGTACTTGCTCGCAACGCGTTGCAGCAAACGTTATGGCCTTTAGGTTTGCGCTAGTTCGTGTACCAAACTTACAACTACTTTGTACAATTTTTTGACTATGCTGTTTCAGCCTGGTTGAACAGTAGACTAACAGTGACAGCCATAAACCAAATCGCTATAGTATGAAAGTTCAAAACCATACCCAAAGCATTTGGGCAATTGATTTCAAGACAACGATGACCATCTAGCCTTTGAGGGACTGGTGATTCTTGCATAAGCAGCCCAACCACCACAGCCCCGCTCACACTCACAGCATCACCAACACTGCATCATGGCAGTGCATGCATGTGCTGCAGTAGTTCTGCAGAGCATAACCTTATGTCTTTCTTCTCTTTTTACAATTTGGCATTATCTATATCACTACGTAAAGGTTATGCCGCCGTACATGGACTTGGTATCAACAATAAGCAATGCCAATTTAAAGTCCTCTGACATCGTCAAAATTTTTCAACTTCCCTCAACAGCATCTACAATACTACATAGCAAAATCCACATGGTTTTTTGTTGACCAACAATGAACGTGTGTCGACCTTGACCGCCAAACTCCGAAACTTGCAACCACTCACTCATGACAGTTTTAGGAGTAAATAAGTCTGCGTTGAATCCATCCAATTAGGCATTTTTTTCGCCGTTTGGAGCAAATGGTGTATTCTTGATCTGTAGTATTAAGAGTTAGATGCTCATAGATCCTGTTTGAGGTAAGTATGAAAAATCTTGACGATGTCCAGATACTTTTAATTTGGCATTGCTTATTGTTGATACCAACCCATGTACCACGGCATAACCTTTACGTTATCTGATATACGATAATGTCCCAAATGTTAAAAGATATGAATAAAAGGTTATGCCAGCGAACTAGGGTGCTGCAGCATGAGCTCCCGGACCACAGCATTACAATGCACCGCACCAGCATCCTCTCATGTCCAGACTCCAGCCTAATTCAGATCGTTTGTGGCTTTATTACGATGTTGAAAAGAGAATGCAAATCGGGGATTGCAAATGTATACAAATCATCACCGACTCGGGCTCGATATTTGGCGATGGGTGACGAGCTAAAAGACTTGTCCATTTTTCCCTCTGTAACAAAACATCCACAAAGCGACTATTAATCTCTTCCACGCGATCAAGTAATTGTGGTCTGCTGAAGAGAAAGGCAACGGCCAATTTGAAATAAAAATACTACAAACTATTCAAATTCAAAAAAAATTTTTCAAAATTTCTGTCATCCAACATTTTTTGTTGGATTGAGAAAAGGTGCTCCAATACTCGGTTTCTACCTTATATGCCAAAAGTGTAGAGGTCTGTTTGGAAGATTAAATGAAATTGATGAGTTAAATTGAGTCCCAAATGAGTCGATTGTAGCGGATATTCGGCATTGGGTTTACACACAGTTGCAGCCACTAAATCCCAATTTAGTACGAAAATATCAATGACCGTCACCGCCGGTCGGCGCGATTCCCATGTAGTGATTTGATGACGTACAGTGTTACATCGTTCACGTGTTATTTAGCGAAGGTCCCATATTGTGTTATAGGATTCAGTGAATAATAACCAATCGGAGAACGATAGCATTATTGACAGATATTGACCTTAGCCGCGCCTATGGTATAGACATGACATATGGAGTTCCGGGTCAAGACAAAATGCGATGACCGGCGGCAGGAAGAAATTTGAATAGAAAAATCGTAATAGGGAGTTCAGTCAGGGATATCTTCACAGAAAGTTTCTGTGAACGTTTTCAAGCATGTTATTGTTCTGATTCGTAGCCTTCAAATACATGCAGTTGAGCTTGAGTGCACGTTCCCCCATACTAGCAATTGCGTGGAAAGGTAGCCGAATTCGACATCATTGAAGTGTTGTTTGTGTACTACTAGAATGCCGCGCGCGACCCCGGGTGGGGGGGGGGGTTTCTTAGTGTAAAGGGGGGTACGGGGGACTATGTGGCTGAGAAGGGTTCCCGGAAAGGTTGCATTTTCAGCGATCTTGGCAATTGATCGGCAGGTTTTCTTGAAAGTGGTATATGAAAGGGTTGCATTCTGTTGCCAAAGTGATGTTCCAATGTCAATTAGGTATGAAGAAGCATGCAAACCACAAGTGTGAAAATAAGTGCTGCCAGAATGGCTCAAACAGTTGAGGACAGTTTTCTTCAGCTCCGGGGGATTCACCCCAAAACCTCCGCCAAAGCAGGTATAAGCCAAAGGATGGTGATTTCAAACAACCTGGCCGTTACAGACCTACCAAACAAAAGTGAGAACCCCCTCCCCCTGGGGCGGTGACTCGACAAAAGGGTGGGTTTGCAATTTCTGGTATAAAGGGTGTTCCATAAAAAGGGTGGGTTAAAAAGAAAAAGGAGTGGTTCAAATGCCACGCCAACGAGGGTTTGGAAATTGATCTGGTCATTTTGTTGCCTGCTTAGGCAGTTTCAATCCTCCGTTACGTATCCGGTGAGACGAAACCGCTGCACAGACTTGTGCGGGGTATCCTCACCAACTCTTCGAATTATTTTGAGTTTTCCCGGAAACAAAAGCATGTAGCAAAACTGCTGCGACCTAGATTCAGCCACCTTCAACTATAGCATTGCATGATATCTTCTATCCCATTTCCGTAAACCGGTATAGAGAAATGTGGTCAACTTTTTCTTTAACGGCGAAGTATCATCGATGGGTGATCAAGAAGTTGTACTATTTGCGCCTGCACTGTGGTGTCCATTGAAA